>JAHZNC010000635.1:0-33900 GCA_027744095.1 Zhuqinia jingwanae | reverse complement strand
CAATGAAGACAATAATATATTATGATTTTTTACCTGTACACCTTTTAAACATTTTCACAACACACACCTCATTCATCATTCTGCTAAATGTGCATGTTTTATGTAGAAATCAATGTTATTTTTGGCAATTACAAAACGCTTTTAAATGTTAATTGCAGTGGCTTTTTCCTTATTTTCATTTTCAAATTTCCTAGTGCGTATAATTACAATAATATTTACCTGTTTCAATACCATTTTTTAAGAGTGCGTAAAAAGTTAAGCAACTATATCAATAAAATTGAAATGCTACATATGTATCTTAATAGCAAATATTAATAATATTAATAATAATAACATGCAACTTAATAGCAAATATTAATAATAATAATAGCAACAACAAAAATTCACTCTTCTAGACACGCATTCTTCTTCTTTTCCTTACAACTACATATATGAGCACAATACCTTTCTCAAAGGTAGCGCTGCTGTTGCCTTTAGTCTATGCACTGCGTAAAAAGAAACCACAAGCAAATTGTTTGTTTTTTGTGAGTGTTCTAAGTTGTCTGCTGCTTTGTTGAAGGCATGCATGAATCGTTGGGAAAAACGAATGCACGTTTTCAGTAAGAGTTTTAAAAAAAACGGTAGCCCTGCTTAAAAATATGAAATGTAATACCTACTTTGACATAATATGCACCCTCACATTTTTTTAAGGAATTGGAGTATATTTCATAATGCATTTCGTTTTTTTTAAAGACCAGACCACATCCTGCCGTCGTCTCCTATTAGAAGAAATAATTTCCCAAGCCCTTTAACTTTATTTACATAAAAAAACCTAACTGTTTTCATATTCACATGCCTACAACACAAATTAGAATGATGATCATTTTATGTAGTCATGATTATTATGATGAATGCATTTGTGAAATACTTTTTCAGGCAGCCTTGAATTAAATAATCCATGTTCCAAAAAAATTATATATATTTTTTTTAATGCTAAATTATTATTGCATTATATTATCATTAAAGAACGTCACACTGACAGAAATACATGCAGTTGTATATATTTTTTTGTAGTTTTGTGGCTTTCAAGAGAGAGAGAGAGGGATATATGGTTTTATGTTGTAAACCGTGTTATTGTTGGGAGAACAGCCTCCATGTATTATTATGTGGGTTGTAAACATTTAAAACACGTTAATAAATCCAATTCAATTCATGTGAGTATTTTTTACGTTGGCTAAATTCTCATCCATGAGATAATATTGAGGAAGAAATCCCATGAACACGCTTTTGCATTCCTTTTCAATTATTCTACGAGATTTAATTTTTTTAGTCTTTAGTTTTTTTTAAAAAAGGTGATCCAGTTCTTTTTCATAACAACAACAATACAACAACAACGCAGTAGCTCATAATACAAAATCTCACATGCAGAAAAATGCAAATTGAATATATTCTCCCGGACCCCCCTGCTCCACCCACTTCACCTTGCTCGTCATTTAATACAATGATTATTTTTAGTGAAGGTGAAATATATTTAAAAAATCAAGTTCATTATGTTTTTAGATTGCATTAAACTTTACAATTGTTTAATTGACATTTTTTGCAATACACAGAAAAAAAAGGTTTTGCTGGTAGCATCACCATCAAGTTTTCACATTGCTCGTGTATAGCTTTTTATTCTTGANGCAATACACAGAAAAAAAAGGTTTTGCTGGTAGCATCACCATCAAGTTTTCACATTGCTCGTGTATAGCTTTTTATTCTTGATGTAATTCTTTTTGAGAAAAAAAATTTCAAGCCAGCAAGAAAATTCAATTATCTTCTTTTTCTTTCTGACTGCGACTGTGATTTGATTGTATTTTTGCATGGCATGTCATCATGATGATGTGGTGATAGATAAGATGAGGATGTCGCTTATTGTACGTCTCTATAGAGCATGTTTACAGCAAAAGAAAAAAGAAGAATATAGAGTCATCCTCACTAATAGTGTCGTGCTCTGAATAACTTGTTCAATTATTGCAACAATTTCTCATTAATAATGAAGTCAATGAGAACAAAAAATCTTCCCTGCTGCTTGGCAGCTGCCTGCCTTTCTGCTGCTCCTACAAAAATGTTTCTGAATTTTTTATTTTATTTTTTTGGTGGCCAGTTTTCCACTGTTTTTTGTGGTCTTTGTTGTTGTTGTAACCAAGTTCACAATTTTCCTAAACAAAGAAAGATAAACGGTGTGTTTTGTGAGGAGGAAGGAGAGCTACCACCACATTACTTTGGAGGGAATTTCCTGTACGATAAAGATATTCTTCTTTTTTTGTGTGATATAAGCAGCGTAGCTCTATCATTATGATGTTTTGTCATCGTTAACCTGATCAGACAGGTTCATCGTGCATTTGAGCGTCCTGTATCATGTAACATGATTAATTTCATCATCAGCAGAGTTTTACAACAATTCAAAAAGACCATACCTGATGGGATGAGACCACCATGCCGCATAATAATAATATGTAATGCTGCAATATCATAAGCACATATGTCACATGTGCCAGCCAGTAGTTTTTATAAAATATCAAATTTCTTACAATATTGCAAAAATGTGCAAAACACAATAGTACCGTATCGCATGGATGGACAGTTGTTGTTGTGTGGTTGGTTAGTTAAGAGTCGTTGTTCTTTTTGCAGAATAAAAAATAAATCTGTGAGAAATTCCTGTTGAATTCCTTTCCTTTGACTCACAATACAACTTGTTTTTTTAATGTTTCTCATCATCCAAATAATCAACATGAGCATAAACAATGCTCAAGTTGCAAGTGTAATGTTGCTACAAAGTCTGCTGGTATACACATTATTTTACGAACTAAAAAACCATGCCACCCACACAACAACAACTGCTATAAAGATACCATTATATATTTACGTACGATGGTGGTGGTGGTTGGTGATGGTGGGGAGAAATGTTTTGTAAACTGAGATCATCTGCCTATTTCTTGTTTTTTTTTCGCTATTCATTTATGTATATTATTATGCATTAGAGGAAGAAGAAAAATCAGATGGGTTTATTTTTTATTTATTGATGCATTTGTGTTTCAAAAGTATATAGTATTGTGTTTTTTGCGTTGTCGAATGAAAGGAAGAATAATTGTTATTCCATGTTGCTTTCAAGATTGCAAAGTATGAATTAATAAAAGCAAGTCAACCGCAAGATTTTGCAATAAATTTCTGTTCTAAACTTGTTTTGGTGTACTTTGCACGTTTTTGCGCGCACACACCTACTCAAGTTGTAGTATGTCGTATTTCTTTGTCTAGAGAAATTGCATGCTACTAAATTTAAAAAAAATATTTGTACCGTCTTTTCCGAATGAAATTTTATGCTTCTGGAATATTTACACAAATGTTTTGAAAAAATCATTAGAATCCTAATCGTAATGATTTTTTATGCATTCGTTATCCATTTTATTTAACCGGGGGAGGGGAGGGAAGGTCAAGAAGATATTTCAATGAGATTATACATAAATATTCATTCAATTTCTACATTAAATAGAGTTTCCATGTTTTCAATTTAAATCCTTGGGTTTCCAAACCAATTGGTTCTGAATGCTAGTTATTTTGTGTTTTTCGCTAGATATATTTCAATGTGATTATACATAAATATTCATTCAATTTCTACATTAAATAGAGTTTCCATGTTTTCAATTTAAATCCTTGGGTTTCCAAACCAATTGGTTCTGAATGCTAGTTATTTTGTGTTTTTCGCGATTCATCTCGTAAAATAGGCCAAAATGTAACTTTTTTGCATCTTGGGATCTTGTAATTATAATGATGGGACTCAAGGGGACTGAACATTGTTATCCCCATTCGTATTTAAGAAAATCAAATATTCATTTATAAATTCATACTTTTTAAATTTAACTATTATTGCCATGAAACTCCATTTTAAAATATATTACTATATGGGAATGAACATTATGTTTATACATCATTTAAATATGCGCTTGAACAACATCGTTATAATAGCTACTTTTAAAATTATCTTTTGAACTATTATAGCTTATCAGTTTAAAAAATCATGCTTCCTTTGCTCATCATCATACCCATATTTATTTCTTCATCATAATATGAATCTTCACTTTTTTTTAGCTTCCTTTTTTTTGACCTGCTTATCAGTTTAAAAAATCATGCTTCCTTTGCTCATCATCATACCCATATTTATTTCTTCATCATAATATGAATCTTCACTTTTTTTTAGCTTCCTTTTATTTTTATTTTTTTGACCATACCAATTTGTTTAAAAGCCTTTTGAAAGTACAGTGTACAAAGTCATATTAGTATATCCACTTCACATGTACACCATAACAATTTATTATCAATAATTGAAAGTTAAAATGTTATTTTATAAAATGCTTCAAGTGTAAATACACTCTTTTCCTGTGCTTCTTCCTCTTACTTTTTTGCTGCATATTTTTTTTATAAAAAAAAATTGCTAACATTATGGAGAGTAAAATGTTATGCAGGGTATTTTATTTATGTTTGGGAAACCTTCAAAAGAGCTATACGAGTTGAGCAAGAGAGGTGCGCATGTAGTAGTATCCTGTGTACACCTTTATTATGCATCCAATACAACATTACGTGTCTACTAAAAACAACCATTTTACAAAAAAAAGTACAACATACTCAACTTGTTTACTTTTTTTTCTCTCTCTCTCTCAAAAATTTCTCCTTGGGTCTTTTTTCTTCTTCCTCTCTCATATAATCTATATATGTAAGCATGTATCCTTCACCTTGTCTCAAAACGTTTGTTGATGCTCACGTTCAAGGGAAAATAGAAACTGAATTTTTCAACGTTTTTTTTCCTCTTATACATGGGCATAATGCGCATCATGTAATAATAACGAAAGTAAAGTAAAAAGGAAGAGTGAGTTGAGTATCTCTTGTTGTTGTTGTTGTTGTGGGTCTCTCTCATATAACCCATACATATAAACATAATAAAGATATGTATACATCCTTGAAAAAAAATGTTCATATTGAAAGTAAGCGATACCCACACACTCTTCTTCTTCTTCTTCCTTTTATTTGTTGTGCTGCTACTGCAGTAAAATACTGAGGAGAAGAAAAAACTTGAGACTTGAGTTATACGAAATTATGCCGTTTTCAATAGAATTTACCTTTTGAAATTGTTTCTCCAGAGGAAGCGTCCTAAGCACACTGCTGCTGCTGTTACATTTCCTCTTACATTAGCCTACGTTTTCCCCTTTTTCTTTCGTGCTCGTTTCATGTGGGAAGGTGACTTTCATAAAAAGTGGCATCCCATTCGTCTCATATTGCAGCTCTAGAGATAGATGGATGAAATGATATGGCAAAGTTACACTTCACATTATATGTGCACTTTCAAACGTTATATTTTTTTTAGCAGTCCAGTACTGACAGTCATTGGAAGCTGACTTTTTTTTATGAGAGTACACACACGCAATAACAGGATTGTCCTTATTTGTTTGACTGGCTCGACTCAGGTCGTCCTGTGCTTCTTCTTTTCTCCTGTCAAGCTTTATTTTTTCATTCAGTTTTCATGCAAGATATAAAAAAACCACCACCACCACCACCAACACAGTTTTACTTGTCAAGGCGGACATACATACAAAATACATGATAGAATTGGATAAAAAGAAAAGTGAAGGAGAAAATTTACAAGTATTTTATTGCCATCTTTGCTGATAAATTCATTTTTTTTGTAGAAAGGAAAAGGGTTCCTTGTCCCAAGTATATTCATGGGAGTCGACGAGTCGGGAAAGCTACTGCTTAGTGCTTATACGACCGCCATTTATTATATAATGTGTCATGTTGAATACGTGCAAGTGGAAGAAAGTAGTGGTGGTAGCGCGGTAGATATAATATCATATCTCTTCTCCAAAATGGAAAAATGGTGAAGAGGCAGTAGTGGAAAGAGATGTTGCAATAAAAATATGTGTTTTTCAAGTGGCATGAGTGCTAATATTTAGAGATGCTCTTTTTTATTTTTGTTTGGTCTCTCAAAGTGTGCGTGTATGCATGACTCTCAAAGTTTCATTCGGGAAAATAAAAAGAAAGAAAGAAAGAAAGATATGGGATGTGATAGGAGGACGGAGTAAGAGGAATTGGATGAATGAAATGAGACAGGGAAAAGGGTTATCACATATACTACAAGACAACTGGCCTGGGAAAAGAAGCTACTAGCAGCCTGCCAAGCTAAATTATCATCATAAAATGAAAAAGCCACGCTTTTTTTCCACTGGAAATCAAACAAATTTAGAATGGTTGTAATATTCATAAACGGAGGGATAACAAGACGACCTGGTTTAAGCAGTGTTCCGCGTGTACAAAAAGGTTTAAAAAAAATAATTTTCAACTGATCTTCTTCCGAGTTAAAAGTTTAATTTGTAGAAAAAAAAGGAGAGATGAACAAAGTAAAATTGTAACGAGACCATGACCACGTGTGCATTTGTGTATGTGAGAATGTGAGAGAGAGAGAGAGAGAAAGAGAGAAGTGAGTGATGATGCCACTTGGGATCTTGTAATTTACTGCTACTGCCACCAACAACGTAACACCGACCACCAAAAATGATACTCTCTGGCTTTTGCTCCTCTACCACCACTGGATAATATATACTTTGTGTTGAAAAGTCAACTCCAAAAAGTTGTTCTCCTTTTGCCTTTCTGTTCCTCAGTTTTATTACAGCACTTTATAGTAGAGCAAACCGAGTAAAATGAGTGGTATCGTGGTAATGGCGAGAGAAGTGATGAAAGAGTCATAATTTTCCCTGGAGAAATACATAATAAAAGAGAGGGAGAGAGATATATATAGGTGGTAGCAATAAACATCCATGTTATTCCGTGTTGACCTGAAAACCATGATGATCATGATGGCAATGATAGTTTTGTGAAAGCAGTTATCTTTATGCGAGATGTGGTTTATCAGCACATCAACAGCCTATATAATAATACTACTACGCAATACACTTAGGAATGCGACGTACAAAACTAAAACCATCTTCATCGTTGCCACATCATGACCATCATCATCTCAAGAAGAAGAAGAAGATTATCATAATAAAAGTAGACCGAGAAACTGGAACTTTTTTCCCCTACTATTTTATTTTATTATAGACCGCTGCTATGGACATGGATACTATATATTATTGCGCATATACTAATGTCATGTGTGATTGTCGAGTCAAGTCAAGTCAACTTGAATTAAACCATTTTTATGATGCCACCTCATAAAAAAGGCAATAAAGTATTACTTTTTATAGATGCCTCATAATAACAATAATAATGCTACATATGATATATACTACAAGTTTTTTGAGTGGCTATATGTTGTCGTACAAAAAATATATCGTTTAGTGGTTACGTGGGTGGTTATAATATTATTTTTTTGATATCTTTTGCAAGATCAGAGAAACAAGTCAGTTCAAAAGCAAATTATACTAGTAGCAAAAAAAATGTATAAAAAAATAATTTTCCCGATACTAGTACAAACATTGATAGGTATTCATCAAATTATAATCAAAAAATAATTTTCTAGCTGTCACTTTTGTATCAAGCAATATATTTTAAATATATTGGCGTCAATTGTCTTTTTCAACAATGCAGTATAACACAACAACAACAACAACAATAACAAAATAAGCATCGTTACAAAATAGTGATTTTATATTAATCCCTTGCTTGTGATGACATGCATGGCCTTACATATAGGCACACATTTTTTTTGCATGCATTAAACATGTTTTTATGCACATCATTTTATTTATGTAAACTTATTATGGTATAGGTTAAAAAAAACTTTTGCTGTGTTTTCTTGAATTTCTTCAACTACAAAAAAATTCTTGTGTTATATAATAGTATACACAGTAGTAGTTGTGATTCATTATGTGGGTTAATGATAGTCAAGTGGTGGTGATTGCAAGGATTACGTAATATGAAGAAAAAAAAGGATACGGTACCTCATACACTGTTGTAAGGGAGGATGGGGATGATGATGATGATGATGGCTACATGACGAAGGCGATTAAATTACCCAGCGAATTAAGCACTCATTATTATTATTATTATTATTTTATTTTTATGTGCACATGATCACAGTGACTGAGCAAGTGCGACTATGACTAGGTATCACCAACTTGATTGCACAGTAGAGATATTATTAAAAAACATTAACATTAGTAAATGGAATGGAATGCACACTCACACGAGGATAGCTAAATTAAATTGTAAAAAAAATATATATACTGTTTATTATTATAAAACCCTTTTTTGTAGCAGTCTTTTTTTATTGTCTGTCATAAGAATAATTGTGTTTAAAATAAATGTGTGAGCTGCAGTAAATGAGAAAGAGAAGAATTTTTTTTAAACTGGGTTTATATAAACAGCCGTGCATATATGTACACACAATAAGTTATTTGGCAATAAAATACCGATGAAAATTGGCAAAATGTGCTAAAACCAAAAGCCGACGACCCACACACACGTATGTAAAACAAGTAGCACACACTTTTATTTTCTTGATTTCTTATTTAACTTATATGACAGGGGCAATTGCTAGGGAATAATTATATAATTGTTGGGGAAGAGATGGCAATCTTGGCGGTGATGACTGATTAATTGCACAAAAAAAAAGTTTATAAAAAGCAAAAGTAATGTTTTATTCCGCTTGTTTAGTCATGTGTGTTCGCGCGTGGAAAAAATGTCAACAGACAATAGAAATTCCTATGATGCCACATGTAACATTTTATAGCAGAGCAGTCGAAAAAAATGTCATTTAAATAGGTAATTACTTAATTAAATAGGTAGATATATTCTGGAGATAAATATGCCATTTATTATCTCATTACCTATCATCATTGTAAAAGAATCCAAGCGAATTAAAAAAAAAGTGTATAAAGTTTAAATTGGAAAATTGTAACTCGACTACATGTTTTTTATTTCAATCGTGGTGACTACCATACAAATTGAAGATGCCCGACAGTTACAGCGCAAACTGCAATAATAATGAATGAAGATGAAAAGTGTGAGAATTGCTGTTATAAAAATTCATGAAATTCTTTTTGTGTGTTTAACTAACTGCGTTTGTCTGTACAAAACATGTATTGTGTAAATAACACATTTATAAAAATGGATTCTGTCAGTCACACAGAAGAGGATTACATGGCATTGTTGACTTGATAATTATTATTATTATTGCGATTGCAAGTATCATTTTTGTGATGAGATGCTATGCTAAACAATACATAATATGCCCTTTGTAGACTGAGTCTGGCTGGGTGCTGTTACTCTGTGCGTTCTATATATATAAATATATTATTGGTATTGAGAAACGTGGCAGCAGCAGCAGCAGCCTCATGCTTCCTTTGGGTACAATACTCATCATTGTATTACGCATGTGACCCTTTCTATCTCTCATTGATCCTTATTAGCACTTTGCTATTATTATAAACAACAACGCAAAAGAATTATCTCAGTTTTACTACAAGACTGCTCTTGAATCGAAGAGCTGAGGAGTCAAGTCCAAGGTGGATTTCTCATCTGGTATTATGATAATGTGGGATGATAAAACCCATTTTCTGTTCAATAGAGTTCAATCAAGTCTGAACTGGAACACATGGGCCTTAGCTAAAGGTAATTTACCTTAAAATAGCCTTGTGCCTTCTGTCTGTGTGAAAAAAAAAGGTATTCCAAATAAAAGGAGCAAAAATATGGATATTGCCCCAGAGGGCTCCAACAACAACAGGATAAATCGTAAATACACACAAAGGGACACATAATATGGGTTGGGGATATATTTTTAAGAATCTGCTGTAATCCGAATAATGCCAGAGAAAAAGGTGATTGAATACCTTTACACGTAAAACACAGGTAGGCAAACTACCAGAGAGAAAACCAGCTGAAAAATTGTGTTGGTTGTGATATGAGTCATCCTCCTCCTCCTTCTCAGCATATACAATATGGTATCATCATTTTCTCTGAGTGAGTGTCCACTCCATTTTCAGCTGAGAACAAAGAACAGTTTGTTTTCCTCTCCTCTATTTCAAATGCCTCGCCTACTTTAGTTCAGGAAACAGAACGTAACGTTATACCCTGGGCATGTGTACATATTTTGTGCACATGGTGGTGGTGGTGGTACGGTGGCTCATACGTAGTACACAACAACAAACAAACATTGTCAGTTGTAATGAATAGGCCCATTCATAGACGCGTAATATGAAAAAATCTGTACACGACATTTAAAAAAATGTCAAATAAAAGAACATGACTTCATTCCTCTTGTTTTGCGTCTTACTACTACATATTCGGCCCGTCCTTTTTTGAGCTCTTGTTATTGATTCTTTTTAAGAAGAGGACGTTCACAAACGTCTCCGGACACTTTTCTCTCTCTCTCTCTCTCAAAACCTTTTTTCGTTACGATTTTCGACATGACGTATGTTTTTCATATATTATTTCGAATTTCTCATATAAAACCTCATGAATATTTACAAGCAACAATAATGTCTGCTTGTTGAAATACTTTTATGCTGCTACTTATGCAATAGGCTAAGCTACTACTTTGTTGAAAGAGAGGGACATTACACACATGAACATAAACCATCATGCATATTATATTACATCCTCCACCATTATCATCATCTCCAAAATCACTTTTCCATATTTTTACATAGTGTTTCCTGTCCATATGTAATAATAATAATAATAATAATAATAATACCTTGCGCATTTATCTACTTTGTTAATCCAAGCAAGCAAGCAGAAACACATTTAATACGAACAAGAGTAAGAGTCAAATCAATTCAGCAGCAGCAGCAGAAAGCCAAGTTGTTTTGTTGGTTGGTGTGGTGCCCATATGTACATACATATGTGTAGATTGGATTGAAAGATTGTGTGTTACTGAACAAGAGCAAAAGTCTCGACCTTATTATTATTATAAGGTATAAAAATGTGCGTAGACCGTCTAGGCATCAATATCAAAGTCAGCTAACAACAGGACTCACAACTTTATTTATTTATGGCAAGTCAAAAAGTCATCGTCATCACATATCACACATGGCCCAAGAGGCGCACACCACCACACAACAGCGGCAGTACACACACACACACACACAAACACACATGGAATCAAGTCAATAACTCATGCATGTTCTTTATTATGCTACATTACGTATAAACGTAGTAGTAGTAGTAGTAGATGTATACCTATGATAGTGACATGAAGATATATTCAGAAGATTACACTATTTTTTATATTTTGCTGCATATGTGAGTCACTGGCTCTCTGGCTATATGAGTAAGTAGCAACTTGCAAGTCCAATAACTCATCGGGAAGAAATAATTCATTCATGTGGCATGGCATGGATGGAGGGACAAAGTTAAATCAAGACACAAGGGTATACATATATGAATACCTGTCTCTGCATCATGATTGCATAGGTACCCAACCAAACAGAAACATGTATGCAAAGAGACGACTCACTCACTCTGTTTCACTTTTAAACAATGAACGGAATGATTGTTAGCTATGACTTTGCTAAATACTCATATATGATGATGATAAAATAAAAGGGACTTTTTTTATAAGACAATAATGAATGTGTACCTATTATTGTGCATGCATACAATGCAGCTGCTGCTGCTGCTTTTTTTGTGTTGATACTACTGCATTTGCACTGCAAATGCACATGAATGAGCATCAGGCCGTAAAAATATCGTACTACAAAGATTGCCATTGCTGAAATGCTAAAAAAACATATATTATAATGTGCAAGCTTTTAAAGAAAATTGTAATAATAATCATAACAATGAATGCTGCTGAGAAGGTTTGGTTTTTGGAGAGAGAATAATAAGTTGTGGTGGTGTATAAATGTACAACATCAAGTGAGAGAGAGATAATGGACGATAAAAAAAAGAAAGAAAATGTGGAGCAGCAACAGCAAATATTACTAACATGTACAGCGGTAGTAATAATAAAAGTCAAGTAAGTCAGCAGAGAGACTTATTGAAAATATATAAAAATGCATATGAATGCGTCTGTGTGTTTTTGTGTTACTGCTGCTGGCTGACTCACAAAAATTAAATTTAGGAAAATGAGTAGTTTTATTATTGGTATAAATACCATAGCCAGCAGCACAGAAAAGCAGCCCAGGAGTGGAGTGGTCGTTGCGTATAGTATATATACCCATTAATCTCCTACAATGTTGAATACCTATGTGAGTGTGTGTGAGTGTGTGTGAGTGTGTGTGTGTACTAGCAACTTACACACACGCATGTACAATATTAAATATGTGCTTTATGCATGGCTTAATGAATAAACTTGTGTGAGTGTGTATGGGTGAGAGAGAGAGAGAAAAATATGAGAGGGTTCCTTCTTCTTATTCTTCTTATATTCTCCTTGCCACTTAAAAAACTACTTGCGTTGCTTTGTAAGGGTGATTATCGTATTCTCTCCTCTCTTTCTTAAATACTCAGCTTACTATTCAAGTAGCAGTAAACGAGCGGGTCTTACTATTATTTTATTATTACTTATGCTTTAGTTGGCAATGAGAGCAAAGAAGAGAGAGAGAGAGCACATGTTTTCCCAGCAGTTAACACAACTGCTTTAAACCAAGTGGTTGTGTGTGTATGAGTCGGTGGTGCTCTATGGGTTTTGTTCAAAGTTTGAGAGAATACGAACAAAGTTAGTTTTTTTTGATGGACACCACCAGATAAAAAAAATAAGTACAAAAAAAATGTGAAACGCTGCTCCTTGTAATAATAATAATATGCTGAAAAATAAATGTGTTTACAATTATTTTTTTTCGTTCATTTTTCTTGAGCAGCGGCGGTGTTATATTGGCAGTTTAGTCTTAGGAGAAGTAGAGTAGATATATAGATATTATTATTACGTAGTTTCAAAAAAAGTGTTTCTTCTTCTGCCACTGTAGTAATAGGTAGATACAGAGAGGCAGGTAGTTTTTTTTTGGTGCTCTGATTGCGTATTACTCACGTAACGCCACATCACATATACATGAATTATCATCACCAGAAGAAAAAAAAGAATAAATTATAATCATCATCACCAAAAAATCACCATAATAATTTTTTTTGGTGAAAGAATTATACTGTTTGTGTTTGTAGTGTGTATACTAGCAAAAGCGGTAGTTGACTGTGTAGGTATACTTATTATAATAATAAACTTTGTTTTTTTTCGCAGTTAAATATGCATAGAAAATGAGTTTAAAGTATGGTTTAGTGGCAAATTATTATTGCGAAAAAAAGTAGTTTTTTTTCTTCTTCGTCGAGTGGAAAGATTATGCGAGAAATAGATGTCTAACGCATAAAATTAACATTTTGCAAGGTACAAAAAAAATGTTTCGATGACGGATTGACGACACTTTGAACGGTGCTTTTCTTCATGAAGAAAAAAAAATACAAGCTAAAAAAAACTGTTGAATAATTTACAATGTCCACAGTCCAAAGAGTCAGCACATTTAGTTTATCTAGAAAAAAAATCTGAGTCTGTGTGCTACCAATAATTTGTGCATACAAGTCGTTTCAGATTGTCTGACAGTCAACAATAAGATTCGTTTTGTTTGTGTTTTTGCCGATATAATTTTTTTTATCTGTTTGAATAACGTTGAAGAATGACACAAGTAAGGACTAAAGTGCTATTTTTGTGCAGAAGAAAGGAAGAGGCACATCCTCTGATTTTTCTGCATATGTAAATTTTTATCTTGTTTGCTTTTCTCCAACAATCCACAACCACCAACCGGCAGCTGCTGCTGGTTTTTTTTTGAATGCAAGATTTTTTCATGAGCAGCTGGAGTTTTTTTTTTGAAAACGTTATTTATGAGTCTGCTGGGCTTTTATGAATGATTCAGCGTGAGTTCGTAGTATATTTTTTTGTGAGTATTAGAATATCCTTCTCTTTGCTCCAGAGAGATTTGTAACTGTTATTGTTGCTGCTAGGAAAACGTTGTCGTTCTAAAAATTGCGTCGCTTGCTGCTATTTTGCAAAGAGGGTTTGAAGGACAAGCAATGAGAGATGAATTTGCAAGGCAGATTTTATTAGGATTATATACCTTTTTTTCTCGTATATACATAATTTGTCATTTGACTTGTTTCTCTGATTATTAACGTGTTCCGTTCTGTGTTGATGATGATGCTAAATTGAAGCTGATACCTTGTATTACAATCAGTTTGGAACTTATGTATGCATTTTTATCTTAAATGGAATTGTGACCGTGAGCTGTTAGTCATCAGTACAGTCATCATCATTTTTGATCATCCTCCTGGTTAAATGGTTGACACTTTAACTTGTGACGGCACACCTCAACCTCAACAGCCTTTTCCAGACAATCTCATCGAGTGTTTTGCAAGATAACAGGAAAAGCTATCAAGCAAATATGATAATAATTTGCCACAATTATTTTTTATATTTTGGATGCTAGTTTCGTTTATCTTATCATCAACGTGATCAAAACAAGCTGATATATAAACACATACATCAAATAATTTCATGTCACAAAAAAAGTTCAGTTTAGTCATCAAATTGATGTCTACACTACTGTCAGTGACCATCGACGATGACGATTGGATTGTCATGCAACTTTTTTTTCTTTGTGACACAAAGGAACATGGAAATGATTCAAAAAAAAATTAATGTAATAATTGACGTTGCATGCATATATCACTGTGAAGCCAAGCTTGCTTGATTGTTCCCCGTTTTTTTTAAATTTTGACCAGTACATTGATGACCATCAAGGATTTCATTTTAATTTTCATTTGTGACAACTGAGCTTGTACTCTACATCGTTTGGTTGACTTTGTGTTTTTTTTTGTGTTTACGAGTGAGTGAGTGAATAAATGTAATATGCAGCATAACAACAAGAATAATAATTTCATTTTATGTGCTGTTCATTAATTCGGCAATATTATTATTATGACTTGACTGCTCTTCTCAGTAGTAGTAGCAGTAGCAGTCATTGCTGAAATTATATTTTTTTTTGTTGCCTGGTCTGGCCTGGATACTTCAACAAGACACAAATCAACTACACTAACCATATTTGTGTACCCAGTGCAGATAGTGTGCATAGCAGAAAGAAAAAAATAACTGCTCCTGCTCTATACTTTTTTTTACTACTTTCGACAAATGGGGAAGTCCTCCATCATCTGACAGCACAATAATAATAATAATAAGTAATTTACTTGGTTCACTGCGTCAAGTGGTGGAAATGATTATACATACGTCTATCTGCTACATAATCTCTCTTCATGATTTTAACTCGTTTATGACCAAAACAGCAGTGGCAGCAGTAGCAACCGCACTTACATGTACAATTCGCTCTCTGGTGTCCTCCTCATCACGCTCCCCCTCTTTGCTTTAAATAAACTTGCACAATTAAACAGAAAAGTAACAAAAGTGCATTGTGTCTTTAGTTCAAACGAATGTGATGTGAGTGTGTGTGTAAAGTAAGCTTGTGTGTTGGTGTTTATTTATGCACTACAAATAAATTTGAATATATGGTTTAGTTGGTTATGTCATCATCATCATTCGTTTGCAGTAGCACAAACACTTGTGCTAAAATACACAACACAATCATCATCATCATCATCCCTCTTGCCGCATTAAATATATATTTTTAAAGGATGAAGCTGAAAAGAATTAAGTGAAAACTAAACCACTTTTAAAATAAACAAAAGACACACTCACGCAAATGTTGACTCTTTTTTTTTGCTGCTGTAAAAAATAAAGTTGGTAGTGATGATGAGAATCAATTTTATACTTTAGTAGTTTTGAAGTCAGCCAGAGTGACTATACACCAAACTGCTTTGTTAGTTACGGCTCATAAATAAATTGGGTATATACATACCTCTGTGAAATAAAAAGATTTTATCATCATTTCTCTCTCCACTCGCCTGAAATCCGCTCCTGATCAACAGACCATACTTTTTAGTGTCAATTCTCGCTACTACTCTAGCTCTGGAGGAAGAAGCTCAAAGAAAAAGACAAAGCAAAAAAATTGTATTTTTTTCTCTTGGTGGGTGCTTCTAAATCTCATTACAACAGAAAAAAGTAAAGCACAGAGAAACACAAGGGCGTCGTTCGCACAGCAAAAAAAGAGCCGAATCACCAACATCATCTATAGGCCAGCAGGCAAGAAGAAGGAGAAGAAAAAAGTGGATATCTGTGTCAAGCAAGCCCAGAAAATAAGTAGGCAGCACACCGCACAGATCACCCTTTTTACTGTATTTATAGTTGATGTAATAATAAAAACACAAAAGAATAATACATCATATCATCTTTAAATTTTTTGTTGGTTGATCCTGTGACTCGTCGGTCACACACACATACGTAAACTTTGTTACAAGAAAGAAGAACAAAGAGAAAAGTAAATTTAAAAAAGAAGATATATCTTTTTATGCGTGCGTGTGTACATTCTGGGTTGTTGGCTGTGAAGCAGAGCGTAAAAAATGGCAATTTATCAGTAGGAAAAGATTTTTTTTAAAGATAGAGGAGTAGCTTTGATACTATTTTGAGGAGGATGCTGATGATGACGAAGGGAATAAACAGTTTAAAAAATGATACACAGCAGGAACGGTTGGAGCAAGCAAGTAAAAGGGATTGGACACAACAGCGGTTTTGTCATGCCAGATAGAGTGGTAGTCAGTTGTCACTCGATTAATTTGCTTGTTGGAGGATAGTAGTAGTACTTATTTCCGGTAGAGGGAAAATAATTGTTTGTTTGTGTGTGTGTTAGAGCGTGTATTCGCTAGTTTTTGTTTGGTTTAATCATGTCGTCCTCCGCAGCAGCAAAGTGTACAGTTCGGGAGGTGAAAAAGCGGAGTAAAAAGAGTAGAACTCTGCCAGGTCGGCTGAAACTTTTGACAGGTGGCAGTTGCACGAGTGTCAATGGTATGGATGATGATGACGTGCGGGGTGGAGGGGATGGTAGAATTACCCCACCTCCAAACCACCATCATCATGATTGTTCAACAACTGGAGGAAGAAGGGCAAGTAAATCTTCTTCCCCGGCTTCAGGCGGAAAGTCAAGTGGTTCAAAGAAACTGAGTGTGTTCAAAACGCCGGAAGGGCAACACTGGTGCTTTGATGTGGACGCTTACGGGATTTACATGGATTTTAACGGCGAGTTTATCGGAAGACAAAGAAGTGCGAGCAAAGATGAGTTGCGACCGGGAAGTGTTACCGGCGGCGAGTTCATGATGGGCAGGGATCACAATGACAACACAAGTACAAGTAGTAACAGTACAAGGTCCAAAAGTTTGACCAGACAAAGTGGTGGGGGAGGAGGGAAAAAGTTTTTAAGTACAAGTTTATCGAGTAGTACAAGATCAATGAGCAGGACAAGAAGTAGATCAAGACTGCAAACTATGAATAACAGCCTATCTCAGTGTTTTGGATTCGGGGGGAGTTCAGGACATTTGAAAAAGGAGAGTCATGATGACAATCATCATCATCATCCAAGTCACCTTGCGAGCAGTGATCTTGGAGACGAGGATAGTGAAGAGTATGGCTCGGATGTTTACGTGAAAAGTGTTCAAAACTCGTCAGCGCCCTCCACAGCAGAAAGGCCAAGAAGGAGGATGCGAGGTGATGGCGGTAGTAGTCATCATTTAAATCTTGACAAGACGCTAAGTAGTAGCTCTGCTATTGGCGATTTTGGAGATGATGAAGAGCGATATTATCCGTCAGGTGGTATATCAATACAATCATTTACAAAATACAATTTACAATACTATATCCAATATACAATTTTTTTTAAATACATTTTGTAAGGTCAGTCACTGCATTCCACTTGGAAAACTCTGGTGATTTCCTAAAGAAATGCCAAAATTGATCCTTTTATGTTTTGCTCATGCATCATGCCCTTAAACCATACTCTGACGGGGTGGAGGTGGTAATTATCATCATTATTATTCCATTGATTAGGCTGCATAATAATCCATGCGTATATTATTATAATGCATGTCCCGTACCTACACAACACACATGTATACACATGCATATATTTATATATGGTTATTATTACAAGTTGTAGGTTAGCTGGCAACACGACTTGAGTTGGTTGTGTTGTGAATGTTTTTGCGTCATGGTGGGTAGATCTGTACAAGGTCTCCAGAGTCACAAGTCGCCGTTGTGGATTGTTCAACAAGCTTGTATACAAACTGCCAAAGCATATAAAACAATATTGTTTTACGCACAACTTAATGAATCTTTAACAGCATTCAAGCAAGAGCAATTGGCTGATTGACTGCTTACTTTTTTTATAGTTTTCTTCTCTTTTTGGTGATCAGATCAGAAGAGATCAGATATTATTATGTTTTTTTTTGTTGGCAAATGATTGTGGAAGGGATTGCGGTAGCCTTAAAAAATTTGTTTTGAAGATTTTTTATTTTGGGCTGACATAACGCTTCACGTTAAAGAGTTATCATCATCAGCATCATCATCATCATGCATGCATGATGTGCCCAGCCAATAACAAAAAAATCTTGTCATTGTTGATCTCATATGCACAAAGTGCACTTCCCAACTCTTGTTTGTTGGGCGAAATTATGGAAAGTTTTACACAAGAACAACATTCAATATGTTATTATTAATATGCACTGCGTACCATTTCATAATGAAAATATATTGGGTTTGGGATAATATTATTAATTCGGCAGTCATTTTACTTTGTGGTCAGATTAAATTACAATCATACCGCTTGTCTGACTGACCCGACGTCTATTTTTATGTCGGTGTATCATATTTCAGAGTGATTCAAATTTTCTATTTAACGTTGCGTATACATTTTTTTTGAGTTGAGCATTTATTTCATTTGATTTTAAATTTGTTCTGTCAGAGGAATAAACATCATATACTTCTGTGACTGTGATACTTACAATTAAATTCTCACACAAGATAATTTAAAGTTACATATTATTATATACATTTGGTTTTAAACAGGGCACTTTATATTGCGTAATACTCGAAAATGAGCAAAAGTACGAAGCGGACATATTTAATTTCTTTAAATATATTAAACCTTGTAAATAAATAGTGCGGAGGCGTTACTGAAATAATTGGCTGCTTGATTTAAGTGGCGGAGTAGGCGGCAAAATATATATTACATTTATTTGAAATGTAAAAAAAAGAAAAATTGAGTTTAATGTGGAATTTGTTTTAATGTGAAATTTGGTTTTTTGAATTGTTGTTTGTGTAGATACGAGCTACGATAAAGCTTGCGGAAGCGAAAGGAGAGGATCGGCACCTTTGACACCACTGCTGGGCAGAGAAACACCGTCACGTTTTGCGGTAAGTTTAAATAATAATATATATCATTTTGAGTTTCAAAAACTAAGCAGCATTATGTTGTGTTAATAACGTTAATGAATAACGCTTTTAATATTGGCCAATTTAAAAAAATAAAAATAATTCGGAATATTATTTTGATACTGCCAAGAAGACATGTCATCATAGTTGTATCCTAAATCACAATTTCAAATTCAGACATTTGCATTTTAAAATTAGTGATTGTTAATGTTTGTATTTTGCTTTGTTTTATTACAGAACTTTTTTTCAAAACGATCCTTCAAATCAAATCCTCTGAAGAGGACGAAAAGTGTAACAAAACTGGAGCGAAAAAAGGCAAACGGTGTAATTGAAGCAGAAAGGTAAGAAGATGGCAAAACATTATTTATCAAACTTTCCCAAAGTTCGAAATTGTGAATTCTGAAGAAAAACGTGATGGTAGTACATATTACGTTGAGAAATTCTTTTTTTAAAGTGATGATAAATGGAATAGTAGGGATGTAATTGGAAATTATAAGGTGCTCAGGTAAATAAAATAGGAACGATTTTTTATCGAAGGAACGAAAGCAAGAAAAAAAAACAAGTTTTCTAGCATAATAGTTTGAGTCATTATTGTTTACAGCGGAGCAAATGATATTTATGTAATAATGTAATGCGTAATGCAGCGAAAATTGCAATTTGTACGAATCACTTCCCCATAAACCATATTATCATCATCACCATTCATTTTTTTTTTAAGTTTCCCTTTCTTTTTTGAAAACGCAAGTTTTTAAAAAGAGCATCATATAAAACACACATAATATCATATTATCAAAATACGCAACAGCAGCAACAACAATAAAAAAAGTACAAAAGGATTTTTAAACACAAATCTAAATCATTTGTGTGATCTCGAAAGCGTGCTCTTCAGCCATCCGCTACTACTACAACGACGCAACGTGCGATAGACGTTAGTACAATAATTTTGATTGTTACACACAAAAAACAATTTTTTGTTGTTGTTACACCTTTTTTCTCGTATATTTTTTAATTAAAAGGAAAAGGAAGGGTTAGTTGCAGATGTAATTCTCATATTTTCAATCTGTGATTTACCATTTATGTCTATTTGCTGTGCTGTGTGTGTGTCGTGTGTTTCTTTTGTAAATGAAAATGAGACAGAACAACCAGTTACTACAGATTTCAGACATGTGCTCAGAGGAGATAACAATGAGAAGGATGAAAAATGTAAAATAAGAGCAAACCAAGGCATCATGTCCTCATCTAATCTTCATCACACTCTTCACGCAACTGCCCTTTTGCGGTGTGTAGGCAAAAGGGAAAATTTTTATCTTGATAATTTCCATCATCATGATGACTGTTGTACGCATACTTGAGGAAAAACACATCTGTCTCCAACGCAGAATCCGATACATACCTTTGTATACAAGTCTCCAAATGTCTCTAAAATGAGCAGATGAAGGTTGAAAGGATTGAAGTGTATTTATTGTGAAAAAGACAGAGAAGCACAGTTTTTAGGGTTGAAGTCACAGAGAACACAAATGCAGCAGCAGCAGAAAATTATTCATAATGCACAAAATTGAGTGATGGAAGTGGAAGATTGACAAATGTGGAATGTTTTGTAGAGAAGAGTGAAATAATGCTAGTAAATACTCAGCACAACAGCCGCAAACCAGGCTTTGTGCCCAAAACAGGGACTTTTTAGTTTACTCTGACTCTGGCATTGTGATCCGCAGTAGCAGCAGCAGCAGCTTGAACAATAGAATAAAAAGGAGAAATGGTAATTTCACTGGCACAGCTATATTATGCTGGTTTGGTTTGTAGATGTACAATGATTATTGTTATTATGATGGTGAGCTGAGATGATGACGAAAATGACGAGTGATGGTATGTCACCGTCATCATTAGGAAAAGTTCAGAGATGAGATGGAAATGAATGAATTAGTTTTCATCATCCTCCTAACATTTTACTCTTCATTGACTCTATGTGTATGTTTACTATAGAGAACGCTTCTCTTCTACCATCACCATCATCATACTCATAAGAACCAACAGCAGAGTATTTACATGGGTACATAATTTCATTTCATTTCATGCAAAGGAATTTTGTGATACTGTGAAGATTTTTTTTTTGCGCAAGTAGGTTTAAGCACAGATAAAAGCGTGAGCTCTTTTGCTACCATATTATAGTTTGTTTTGTTCCTGTTTCCACTTCCCAACTTCCCCCTTCCTTTTATTCTCTCACAATTTTCAGCTTCCTTCCTTCCATATCGCTACCTTTTATGCTTTGTTGTGAAATGAGACGTGGCGAGGCGGTCACATGCATTTCTGTAGCATACAACATATATATCATCATCAGGGTAGATTTGCCGTGTAAAATGCGCATAAAACGCTTTTATTCTCATTTTCATAATGCACCACAAAACAATAATAATAATACCATCTTTCGACTTGCATTTTGCATCACATCGCTTCAGCAAGCGAGTAAATTACTTTGTGCTACAATACTCATTTCCCAATAATTCCTCAACATCCTTCTTCGCCTCCTTCTCAGTACTACATGCCATAATAATAGCAAGTTCCACTACACTAAAATAATAAGAGTTAATAATAACACAATGGGAAAAGGGTTAAAATTTTGTATAGGGAACAACAACGTCAAAAGACTTTCATGAATATTTTATAAGCTGTGTTGTTGTGAACTTGTAGATTCGAAATCCTACTTCAAATCATTTATTTCCTTTGAGTGTGTGTATGCGCGCATATAATATTCCCAAAATTAATTAATCATTTTACCAGGATCAATGTTGAATGTGGAGGGAAAATAATATGGTGCTTTATTATGGCTTATTTTGGTAAGATGATATTCACTTTTGCAAAGGCGAGCATCTCTACAGATTCTGAAAATCTATGGTTTATTGTTGTTCTTATTATTATTGTACCTCTACTACTACTGGAATTTATTTGCATCAATGCCTGGGTGAGAAATTAATGAATTGTGAAAATGATGAAGAATGCGGCGTGATTGGGAATTTTATCTGTCAAGTGAACTGCATTGAAATGAATGGATTTCCCATTTGAGTAATGAAAAACAACAACAATTAATTTTGTTTCTTTTGTCGAGTTTTTACACGTTGTATGTGTGTGTGTATGGTAAATCAATTAGTTTCTCTCTGGGAATTCATTAATTATTTTATTGTTGTAATGACATACAACATACAAAAAAATATGATGATTAAATCGAAAGTTGAATGAATTGAGTATGAAAGTGAATCAAGTCACGAATTTATGGGGGAAATGCATGGTCAATAGTCAATGGCATCATAAATCATCATTCATCCAGCAGCGCCACAGGAGTTCCATATATTTGTCACTTTTGTTTGTGATTTCTCTATTACTACTTTTATTGGAATTGTATTACCACAATGGATTTGAATAGAATTTAATTAACTTGTACTTTGAGATATCATTGTAATTTTTTAATTCTTTGTATTTTTAGCAGCGGCAACATTCTGTATCCCTCCCGCATGCGCATCTCGCGATCTCACGAGAGCCTCCTGGCGTGGACCAACAATCCCGTCAACAGTTTTGTCAGCAACAGTATGATGTCCACAATGGACTTGACCGCCGGTGACGTCTCCATCAGACCCCTCCATCCCTCCATTCTCGGGCAAGAGTTTGCATTCCAAGTGACAACCCCAACGGGTTCCAAATACTACACGTGTTCATCGGCAGCTGAGCGAGACTCTTGGGTATACGCCTTTCGTCAAGCTATACGACCCCGGGCGGACGAAGTCCGCCGCCGGGAAAATGCTCTAAAACTGTGGATCCTCGAAGGGAAAGGGATACCCACTTCAGGGAAGCATTCAAACAAGCGGTACTTTTGCGAGCTGTACCTGGATGACGTGCTGTACGCGAGAACGTGCGGGAAGCCCAGAGGGGAAATGCTCTTCTGGGGAGAACATTTTGAATTCACTCAGCTACCTAATTGTGTGCAACTTATCACTGTCGTCTTCTTTCGGGAAGGTGATAAAAAACGGAAAAAGGAACGCAACACTTGCATCGGTATGTTCACTTTACTTTACTACTTCTGCTTGCTCACAAAAAAAAATATGTATAAAAAATCCCATTTCTTTCACTTAATTTCTACATTTTTCTAGATTAAGTCATGTGTCGCATGCTTTTGCTCCCTTCTTACAACAACTTTTACAACATACTTTCCCCATTGTAAAAATATCGTACTGACATTTTATAGATGCTTGACTTTTTTTTAGAGAGATTGTGCTCCCTTCTTACAACAACTTTTACAACATACTTTCCCCATTGTAAAAATATCGTACTGACATTTTATAGATGCTTGACTTTTTTTTACAGAGATATATTCTTGAAATGCCAGAGCTTCGTTATAGCCGTAGTATTACCTTTGCTTGCGTGTGTTCTTTTTTTCCCTCGTCATACCCTTTTGGTTTTAACTTTAGGTAAAATCAAGATTTATTATCCTACACTTTTTCCTCTCTTTTACTGAGCTCTCAATGTATTACCTTTGCTTGCGTGTGTTCTTTTTTTTCCCTCGTCATACCCTTTTGGTTTTAACTTTAGGTAAAATCAAGATTTATTATCCTACACTTTTTCCTCTCTTTTACTGAGCTCTCAATGAAAACCCCGCACACGGGAAATTAGAAAAGATGAATTTCCTTTTCTGTTGAGTTGCTTTTTTTTGTACCAGAAAAAAAGTTGAAATGGCTGTTTTAAGTTTGAAAGTCAGTCCATTTCGTTTTCACTGTGCCATCTTTCATCGTAAAAATTATTGCAGCACACAGCAGAGCAGAAAAGTTAAGTAAGTAGAGTGTGTTAAGAAGGTACAAGCAGATGTATGTAACACAGGAGCAGTTTGAACAAATTTAAGGAGGAGTAGAATGTGCGTGTGATGTAATTAGTGCCCACATTTTTTTTCTTGCTATTACATTCAGGATTGTAATTTAAAAAAAAGAAAAGAGATTACGTGTGTGCTGCTACTACTGCTGCTGCTGTTGGCAGAAGAAAAGGCAGCAGAGAAGATGAAATAAATAATAAAAATAAATTGTAATGTTATTACATTAATTTTATAATTCTTTCGGGAGATGCTGCCAAGTATGCCATTTGACCTACTACATGAACATTACATTTTTATAAATAAATATTACGATATGAATTTGTTTGTTTTTACTCCCGAGTCATTAAAAGAGAGAAGAAGAGTTATTTCATGAGGCTCCTTGTTTTTCTGGTCCATTTACGCAAGCAAACGTCTTATTTGATGATTGATAATACCTAATTACATGATGTTTGAAGTATGTATGTACGCAATTTAATGTAGGCCTTTGCCAGTACATTAAATATAATTGATTTATTTTTGAAGTATACATTAAAAATGATTTGAGTAGTGGCAGGTGCGAGAGATGCTACTGGCGAACTGCTGCTCAAAACTTAAAATAATTAATCCCATCGTTGTTGTTTGTTCGCTTTTACAGGAAAAGTGAAAATCCCAGTAAACACGGTGACCTCACGGTATCTAATCGAGAAATGGTATCCGGTCCTCCCTGAGTCAAGTTCCTCGTCGAGCCACAGCAGCAAAGAGAAGGAGCATCCCTCTCTGAGAGTCAAGTGCAAATACCAGTCGGTAGATATATTGCCTCTACGGTGCTATAAGTCTTTCCTACAGGTAATAAGCACGCAAACACAAGTGCTGCTGCGAAAGCACTCAATAATCATTTCTAGTGTATGAACTCATATACGCGATGTCATGTCACAATCTATGTATGTGAGCTTGAAAAAGCATGTATGTAATAATAGTTATATATAATAATAATGTTTTATTTGATTGTGGCTTTTTTTAGTATGTGAAAGATCAGTACGGTCCACTGAGTGAGTGTTTGGAGTCGGTGTTGAGCGTGAAAGCGAAAGAGGATTTGGCGAGTGCCATGGTTCATGTGTTACATCACGAAGGCCTTGCCAAAGAATTCATTGCTGAGTTGGCGCTACAAGAAATCCTCAAAAGTGGTACGCCATCTCACTTGTACTTGATTGTAACATTGCACACTTGTCATTATCCTATTATTATTTTTATTCCATTATCTTCTTTACTTTTATTTCTAAAAATAGGTGATGAAAAGTTAACGTTCCGCGGAAACTCAATAGCTACCAAGGCTATGGAAGCCTTCCTCAAACTCACCGGTACAGAATATCTGCACGCCACTTTGGGACCTTTCATTGAGCAGTTTCAGGGATCCGAGGATCTTTACGACTGTGAGATTGATCCGATGAAACTTCCAGCCAATAGCGGAGCAGCAAATCTGTCTAAAAATCAGCAGAATCTAAGAATGGCTGTGGATACTGTCTGGAAGGCTATTATGCATTCACATACAATCTTTCCCATGTAAGTTACCTATCAATTCCCCAATTAATACAAAAAAGTGAGAGGGAGAAAACTGCTAATTTTTCGTAATGACAATGACACACGAGCCAAAGTCAAAACTTTTTGTAAAACTTTTCCATAATAAATTGCATTTCTTGATGAAAAAGAATCAAATCAGAAATAGAAAATATCTTCATTATTCCAATTAATATCACAGAAAAGTAAAATAAATCTGAAAAAAAGTTTTCCTTGAAGGAAAAGGTCGCTACAAAAAAGGGTGAAAACTTTTCTGAACATCCACCTGAAATAAATCTAAAAACATTTTCTTGAAGCATATATCTTTTTATATAAATCCGTAATGTAAAACTGTAATTTATATTTGTATGTTTTTTTCATAGGGAGTTAAGAGAGTGCTTTTCACACTGTCGAGAGGCATTGAAATCAGCAGGGAAGGAAGAACTCAGTGATCATTTGATTTCAGCTTCCATTTTCCTCCGGTTCCTTTGTCCTGCCATTTTATCTCCTAGTCTGTTCAACATCACAAATGGTAAGTGAGAGAAGAGAAACAACGTTTACAACTCTCTCTACTTTTCTGCTGATGCATTTCCTTAAAAAATGTGATGCATGGTGTGTGTGACTTTTACCATGTCTTGGTAAAAGCTAAGAAAAAATCAGTCTTAGTAAAATCTTTTTTATTTTCTTCTTCTTCTCTTTGTTATTATTTTCCATTATTTTTTGGAGGGTTTTGAGAGGTGATGATGATGTAGTAGTTTGTTCTCCAAATGGAAAGTGAGAAATTTTGGTAAACAAACCATGATACATGCTTATTAACAATATTATTGGGGAATATGGGTAAGGACTGTTTTGAGAGCAGGATACATTTCTCCTTTTTCCGCTTTAGCTTGTCAAGGCAAGTCAAGTTTGAAAGAAGGGAAATCCCTGATGGAAAGCAGATGAAGAAGAAAGTTGATGTTGATCATGTTCATTATTAAGATTAATGAAGTTGAGAGCGCAACACTCTTGACAGAATCATGTCGATATAGATAGATATGTACATATGTATAAGTACTGTACTGGTTGGTAGCAAGTTCATTTTGTGCTTTTTATTTTATACTCTTATTTTCAAAACAAAAAAGGAAAGGAAAAAGACGAGCACTCAAAAAGGATTTTTTTACTGGGAGATTTGCCATATGTTAATTATTATATTTTGATATATTTTTTTTGTTTGAACAGAGTCCATTAAATCCCGAAGCTGTGAAGAAAGCACAGAAAGAATCCAGAGACAAGGTTCCAGCCGGTGGCTTTATCGATCTTGGGAAATATCTCAGTATTCTATCCACTCTTTTAAGTGAAAACGTTGCAAAGATTGCCCCAAAGGTAAACTTTTTACTTTTTTTTAAAGACAATATGAAATAGTAAATACGTGATAAGATTTTCATATCAGAAGAGGGAAGAAAACTTTGTGATGATTTGATAATATGATTTGCTGCTATATACCGTCTTTTGTCTGCCATTACACCAACTTTTTTATTTACTTTTTTTGTGCAGAATGACAGATTTAAGCACTTGCAAGAACTTCTTGAAACCATTCACAAGTGGCTGGAGCAGCCTGCAAATGCTACGAATGTGTCAATGTTCCCATTTCCACATCTACCCTCTCCGCCACCATCTGGCCCACCACCGCCAGCTCCTTTAGGAATCCCAATGAACCACCGATTCAACAATCCACTCTGTAACAGTAACATTGCCAATGCGAACATGAACAACAACAACAACAACCATAATAATATTGGCATGGCCTCAGCCTCGACGTCGCAGCAAGGCCCCCATCATCCCATAAATCATCAATATCAAGTCCCACATCATGTGAATGGCACCACAACTCCCATTTACGCCGTGTCCAGTGTGATTCACAACAACTCCAATCCGAACGTCAAGAACATATCCCACGTGCAGATGAACATGAATGGTAGCTGTGGTGGAATGGGGATGGGTATTGGGGTTCCACCCTACCCCCTTCAATTACAGATTCCACATGTGAACCCGAATCAAATTGGGATAAACAATAACAACCGTTCAGGATCACAAGCGTCTTCTGGCTATCAAAGTCAAAGTCCGGTGTTGGAGGGAGAGGACAAAACAGGGAAAAAGTTGTCTTCAGCTTCCACGCACATTAAAGATCAAATCAACGCACATATTAATAATATCAATATGAGGGCTACTGAAATGCAAGACGCCACCACTGCGTTGACATTTAATAATCCAGTTTTTAACAGGAAAGTGGGAGGTTCACAGAGTGTGGATGATTTGAGTACGGTGGGAATGGACAAAAAAGGGGAGGAGGTCGTCTACCCCAGACGATTGGCGAGATCCTCAAGTTCATCAGATTGTGAATATAATCATCACTCCAATATATCTCCGACAAAGCAAAGCAGAACGAGAGGACAGCAAAATAAACTGTATGCGAATGGGAATGTGGGAGTCAATAATGGAGGAAATGTCATTAGTGTGGGGGGAGGTCAACAGTCGGCAAAATCGCAAGGGAAATCGATAGGGCACAATCATCATAGGCTGAGTAGACGGTCATCAGCAGAGCTGCTTAGGAAAAACCATCCGTATAGCTCATCTAGCGATGAGGATTCGGATAGTGGACTGGTTAATGAGAGGGATGAAGCTCCTACCCCGCATTTGCCACCGAGAAGAAATCATATCAATAAAATGAGGAATGCGGCGGCAGTTGCAGCAGGTCACAGACCTGTACCTGATGGGAGCAGTAACGGAGAAAAATCTTTGGAAGAGGTATAAAATAATATATTTAATCATTTTCTGGAATAATATGGAATAGTTTATGTAATATACGAATCATGGGAGATTGGAGAATCTTGGAAAATAGAAGATTATTGAGCCTGTGATTTTGTTTGGGTTTTCCAGTACGAACGAGAAATGTTGGAATTAAGACGGGCAATGGAAGCTCTCCAAGTGAAATTAAGCAGAGCAGAGGAACGACTCTTTGGGAACGAAAGTCCTGTTCAACAGTGTAAACGAGATAACAACCTTAATGGTGGGGGTGCCGCTGGAAGCCCTACAAATAGTGTCGGCTCTGGGAACGGATCCAAGGAAAGATATTCTCGAAGCTCGGATGATGGCTGCAAAGAAATGGACCAGCTTCTTCAGAGGCTGTTGAGTGCTGAGGAAGAAATGAAACGGGAGCATGATTTGCTCACAGCTTTGGACAAGAAGCAGAAATTGATTGAAGCCCAAGAGCAAAAGGTTTCTATTTATCCAGTTTTGTTTTGTGGAAAATGGAATCATTGTATTTCTCCAGCATATTTTTGTAATGTTAATGTTTGTTTGTACCCATAAATCATTTAAATTTTTTTTTTTAGATTGCACGACTGGATTCCGTTAATAATCAGCTACTCCAAGCCCTCGCCCAAATCCGTGACAGTTTACAGCAACAACACGTGCAACAGCAGCAGCAAAAAATTCAACAGCAATTACTGAAGCAGCAACAGCACTTGAAAAACTTGGCGAATGGATTTGCCATGCCACCATCATCTTCCTCATCGTGTGGAGGAGCCCACGGATCCTCATGCAATCACAATGGAAATGCCCATCATCATTCTCCACTTCCTCACCACCAAACCAGCCAGCAGCAGCAACAACAACAAAACAGCATGAATAACAACGGCTCTTTGGGCAGCCGGCCAACTCGACCTAATCAATTGCAATTTAGTAGTAGTAGTAGTAGCGGCAGCGGAGTCCCCTCTCCTGGTGTACAACACCACCATCACCGTGACCCCACCATGATGACGAATAATTGTAATAACAATCCCAGTATTATAAATAATCACACCAATAACAATAATCATAATAACACAACTAAAGTTCTTATCACGTCAAGTAGCAATGAAAGCTTAAGCCAAGCCACCAGCAGCAGCCTCACGGGTGACATCAGTTGTAATAGTAATAACAGCTGCAGCAGTGATTCCGCATGTGGAGGAGCAGGGAATAGTAATCGTGACTCGTCTGCCATTCTGGGGGAACAGGCCCTGAAAATGCTTGCTGAGCTCAGGAGTAGTTCGTGTTAAATTATTCTGTAAATGTAATTATTATTATTATTCCACACCAAAAAAAACATCAAAGTTTCATTTTTAGTGTAAAAAAATATTATATACCCATTTTATATCTACTCTACAGTATTCTTTTCCCCTTCAAATAAAGTTTTTTCGAGTGTAAAGTCGCAAAAAAATCACAACAAAATATTATAGTAAATTGCTACTCACCCGTACAACCATTTTGTACAACCGCTGACCGGAAGCATTTTTTAAACCATTCCACCAAAACTTTAAAAAAACAAAACACCATCTCCACCTTACCTTTAATTTATTTATGCATTAAAAAGTCTTAAGCTCTTTATTGTTCGTAAATCGTAATGTATATAGTGAAAAAATATGTATTAAAAAATAAATATAATTATAATAATAATTGTTTGTAGGTAGTTTTTAGTTTATAGGAGCAGAAAGATCAGAAAAGAGAAAAAAATAAAAAACAAAAATTCTAAAAAGAAAACTAATATACTTTTAAATGAGGAATTGAAAACGAAAGAAGATAATTCTTGAAATTATTGAATGTTAACGTGATAATTTGATCAAAACAACACAAAAGTTTGTTAAGTGTGTGTAGAGATTGTAAAAAAAGGTTGAAGACGTCAACACAACTTTTATGTGCATTTTCAAAAAGGAAGCAGAAAAACAGGTTGACCTTGACATGACCACTCAAGTTTAGACGTTTGCTAGGATTCCACAAATTTTTGCAATTCAAGTTTAATAATAAAAACTGATTGAGCTTCATTTTAGTTCACGAAGCTGTGTAGGTGTATTTCAGAAATATGTACGCATAAATCCAATTACAAATTATTTAGTTCAATTACTTATAATGTTCAATTCATTAATTATTTGTTATTATTATTATTGTAAAATTGTAAAAGTAGTAGTTTCTGTGTAGTAATAATAATTACTAGTTTCATTAACTGTTTCATAACAAGCCGCCTTTGTATCATTGATATTTTTAGCGTCATTAATTTAGTGTATATATTTAAACTTTCAAAGATGTTATATTTTAATTCATCGCTATTTAAAAATTATCTAAAAAAAATTCAGTTTTTTCTTGTATAGATTCATTTCATTAAAAATATTATCGAGTAGATTATAGATAGATTTTACCTGATTAAATATACAGTTATTTAATTTAAACAACAAATTAGCATTTAAGTTTAAAAAATAAAATTCAAGAATAAAATTCTTAACCAGAAATTTTTCTTAGTGTTCTTATTGTTATTATTTTATTATTATTATTATTATTATTATGCTAGTTTTTTTTATTGAAAATGCATTCATTTATATCTGTTAGTAATTTATAAAAATGTTCACTTGCAACATTTTTTTATATAGCTTCATTTGAAGATTAATTCCATCTTCAAAATATTATTGTTATAATTAACATATATATAGATATTAAAATCATGCTTTATAGTTATTATTATGGTTTAACCAAGTTCCAAAAAAACAAAATATATTATGGAACGAAAAATAAAATCATGTGTAAACAAAAAGTATGCGCAACGCTTATAATACTTGTTACTGTGTGTATTTTTTCTAAGAAAAAAAAAACCTGTGTAAACTCTTTGTTATTTGTACATGTATAAAATGATATAATATGTCAGTGAAAAAAATAACAAGACAAAATGTGTCACTGTCATGTATATGTGTCGTAAAATATATGATAATGATGATGGTATCACAACTAAACAATATGCATAATACCTACATACAATATATTATTCCATTGTTATTATTATTCAAACAAAAACAAAATAAACCAAAAAAATAATATGCGAGTGAATAAAATATATAAATTGCACGAACTTTGTTCATCATTCAAAAAAATATATATCTAGCGCAATAATTTTTTGTTTTTGTTTTTAGACGTTTCAATTTTTTTATTATTATAACATTCAGCATTATTACTTTATATATTTATTTTCCATCATCGCATCATCATCATAATATATTATTCATCATTATTATTCTTTCGATTTTTAGCACAATAAGTTGTTTATCAATTTATCATCTTCATACACTCACGATATATAATAATCATATAATAAATAATATGTAAATTATTATTATTATAATAGATTTGATTCACAAACTTGATAACATACATATTATATACTTGTTGTTACATATATTTCTGTTATTTACTACTTGACTATAGAGTGATTGGAGTGCTTTTCTTCTGACTTATTTACTGATTTCAAGTGTGAAGCAGAAAATATTGAGTTTGAGTACACAGTATACTATACTATATAGACGTGATTGATTTTTGTGTACAAGCTAAACAGCTTAAAATCTACCAAAATTACTTGCATATACATATAATGTGCATATTATTTTCTAAATTACACGTTTGTCGTAGTGTTGATAATAATAATAATGTTACAAAGTTAATTACAATATATATATGCATATGTATATATCGTCATCATGAATCATGATGATTATAATATATAAATTAGCTCAACAGTCTACCAACTTTCTAGAACGTGCTCTGATTCGGCTATTCGCTCCGAGTTAGTTCAACTAAGCATTTTATTCCTCTTCGTTAAATACACAAAAACGTAGAAAACATAAATGATCAGAATTTATTCGCCCATATAGAATATATTGTCTGATACATTTTTTTTTACCGATTTTATTATAATTTTTTTTACACTATGATACAAGTACATAATATATTTTTTTTAGCTCAGCTTGTCAGCTTCAGATAATATAAAAATTACACAAAAAATCCCGAATTTTGTATCCCGAAAAAATTGATAATAATATATTCATCAGTACATATTCCAGATATGGGTTATTTATAATATATATTTTTAATGATTTGGATTTTCTCAGAAAATCATAAACATACATATAAGCGGAGACAGACAAAAGAGAGAGTTTTTTTTCAGTTTTCGTTTCGCTCATTCCATTTATATCTCAATACCGAGAAGAGATGTGGAAATATTTTACGCTATTAGTATTTGCCTCTGCTATCCAATTTATTACTTAAAATTTATTTATACTTTTCGTAGAAATCATGTTTCTTCTTCTTCTTTTTATTCACAATCTGTTCATTTACTCATTATTTTACGAGATCAAGTTTCTCTCATATTATTTCAAATCATCTCTGGTTGTTGTAGTAGTAGCATCGTACGTCGTCCTTGTGTCTCCAGCGATAAAGTTCATTGCTAAACATTTTATGCAAGCTTATTATTATTACAAATATTAATCCTCTTACAACATCTTATATTATATTATGGAACTTGAGAGTAAACATATATCATTATTATACTTTATTCTTATACACATGTTTAATAATACGGTAAGTTTTACACTGAAAATAAATTCCCTTTTCTGTATAATAATAACAGGCATTTTTTTTAGCATTCATTTCAAAAGTCACATTTCATTTCACGCGTGTGTGTATCTGTCGTCTGTATTACTTTTCTTTGCAAAACTTTTTTCTTGCGTCACGTCAGAATATATGACTACACATTATATTTTTTGCCCCAAACATTGTGTGATAATTTTATTCACTCTTCACTTTACCCTCATTTAATAATAAGTTCACAAAAGGAATGCATGCTACGTGCCAACGAAATATATAGTGAAAGCTACATCGTATAAATATATTATATATTGTGTTACGACGACGAGTGTGTGCTCATTATTCCCTCGATCATTCAAAACTTTCATCATTTCATTTGGAACTTTTTTTTTAATTGAAAAAAAAACTTTCATCAAGGATGCGAGTTCATCGTTTAAGTTGGTCGTCGTGATTACGATTTTGTTCTCTGACGGATAGTAACCAACAGAAGAAGAGTCTTTGATGTTTACACTTTGACTTTACTTTATTTAAACGTGATGATGATGAACGATGATATAGAGCGAGACCATATTTACATACTTCGACATATAATATGTTGTGTATACACTACTCTGGAGTTTATGTTAAATTGGATAAATTTTTTTTTGATTCAAATGAAACAACAGACAAATGATGTAATAATACATTCTCTAAACTAATTTGCATGATTGTAGTATAGTTAAAATATTATTATTTTGGTAGGGTATATAATGTATAGTCTTGATAGTATTACGACGAGGGTAATAAAAATGGTTGG
>JAHZNC010000634.1:0-33658 GCA_027744095.1 Zhuqinia jingwanae | reverse complement strand
TTTGGCATCAGTGAAGAGAAGAAAATGGTATCCATTTTCATTCAATACTATATTTGATTCTTATATACATTTTTACTGACAGACAATAAGTATACCTTTATAAACAATATATATGTATATGCAACGATGGCGATGAAAAAGCTTTTATTTTATTTTATTCTTGTAAAACCTGTAATTTTGTGACAAAAAATCCATTGAAAGCATTTTTGTTGAAAATTGTGCTTATACATATATACACACACATATAGCCTATCAAATACATACAACTAATACAACGGAGCACAGAACAAAGGGGAAACTGTAAAGGAAAGATATAGATAGATATACATTCTAAGTAGGTATTATATTAAGCTCGTCTATTATTATTAGGCATTAGCCAAAGAGAGAAAAAAAAGCTGACTTGTACAAAGTGAATGTGGACGGGTTGTTGTTATTGTTCCCTGTTGAAAATGAGCTTTTACTGCACAAAAAAAAGTGATTTGTTGTCAGTTGAAAAAAATAACAGATACACAGATAAAAGTGGAGATAGAAGATGATGATAGAGTAGAAGCGGAGAAAATTGAGTACAATTACCTTTGTACATACTTTCCTCAGTTTCCAGTAGTACTCTTGCTTTGTGTGTGTTGTCTATGTTTAAGTAAAAGTCTGAAAAATTAATATTTTCAGGAAGGCAATGCCTTTTTGTATCGGTACTAAGGCGAGGTTGAATGGTAAATAATAAGCTATATTCTTTATGTGTTTTCCCTCTTCCAATTTGTACAAATTTCAATGGTGTACAATAAAAAGATGTATGTTATTGCATGCTTTTTGCTACATAATATATATGGTACATATATAGATATTATGTATACATTTTTGTAAAATATTGATTTGTTATTTCTCTTTCTACAGCACTACCTGAATTTGTTGTGGTCCCGCAAAACGTGGAAATTCAACCAAACTCGACGGCATACTTTCGCTGTTCGGCCGTAGGAACACCCACATTGTTCTGGTCTAAAGAAGGAAGTCACTCTGTCATCTTCCAAGCCAGTGGTCTTGACAATATTCGTGTCACTCCTGAAGGCACACTTCAGGTAAACGTACAACGCGTGTCACTCTGTCTGTCTCATTAATTAGATCATCCTTTTCCATCATAATCATTTTACCAAAAGACACAAACAAGGATACTGAATTTCATGTCTTTTTTATACTCTGCAAAACAAATTGAGAAAGAAAAAAAAACACCCAGAACAACTCAACTCACAATCAGACTTCATCTTGCTACAAAAGAAGAACGAATAAAAAAAGCTATTTCATGTCTTTTTTATACTCTGCAAAACAAATTGAGAAAGAAAAAAAAACACCCAGAACAACTCAACTCACAATCAGACTTCATCTTGCTACAAAAGAAGAACGAATAAAAAAGTATGTATGTACTTCTGTTCATATGCAGCTTCTGTAATAAGATGAGTAGAAGATGTGGAATGAATTCTAAAAAATTTGAAAATTCTGAAAACACCCACAATAAATGTCACCTTGTTCTTCTTCGCTTCATCTTCTCATGACATGACGCTCCTGCTTCGTTTTTCTCTTGTCAATTTTCTCCAGTTTTTTCCCTGCTTCTTGAAAAAAAGAACCTTGTTTCCTGTTTTCCCTCTTCACTATAAATATATTCTAATCCACAATAAATGTCACCTTGTTCTTCTTCGCTTCATCTTCTCATGACATGACGCTCCTGCTTCGTTTTTCTCTTGTCAATTTTCTCCAGTTTTTTTCCTGCTTCTTGAGGGAAAAAACCTTGTTTCCTGTTTTCCCTCTTCACTATAAATATATTCTCAGCATACATAAATATCTTATCTATTTTCCCGTTCAAGTGAGCTCGAAGATAAGATTCTCATGTGTCAAATTTTCAAGTTGATAAGTACNTAAGCATACATACATACATAAATATCTTATCTCTTTTCCCGTTCAAGTGAGCTCGAAGATAAGATTCTCATGTGTCAAATTTTCAAGTTGATAAGTACTTGACTGTGTGTTACTGGCTACATATCTTGCAGATAGCCTAGTTGGAAAGATCTCTTCAATATTTATGTATTATTATGAATGATGAAAAGCTTTGTGTTCATTCCTGTTTTTATTGCTTTTTGTATATTATGTGAGCAGGAGATATGTATGCGTGGTATGAACGAAAAGTCAAATGGGAAGGGAGAAATTCGATGTGTGCTGGCTGCATTTTTTGTTGTTGATGATGATGTTAAAGCTGGTGGCGGCGGATGGTAGCTGTCAATCTAATCCCATCAACAGCCACTGTCAAACTATTTCTTACTCGGAGTTCTTTACCCTTCCTTTTGCTCTCTCTCTCTCTCTATCTATCTCGCTTTATCTCCAAACATTCCTTTCCCCCGTTTCTCATTTCATTTATCTATGCATGTCATATGGAGAAGGATAGAGGGGTGTAGACTGATCATCAAATATCTTGTGAACATGCGAATATGTATATCTATGAATGAATTTTCTGTTACTGCTTATATTTGTAAGTGTGCACACACTTGCAAAAGATGTATCAGTTTATACAGACCTATATATATATATTTTTTTTTTGAGTTTAGATGATTTGATAGATGGTAGTAAAAAGATGAATGATGATGGGGATTGACGAAGTGATAGAAAATTCGTTTATCTCGCTAGATCGATCCGTACAATAATATCTTGATATCTGCCAATCTATGTTTAGATTACGTGCACGTATCTATAATCTTTGTTGATATACATATTATGTGTATATATGCAACCGAAATAGTATACAACAATATACACATTCAACCATTTACTCGACTTTCTAAAACGATGTGGTTTTATGCAATAATTTTGAGAAAATTTTTTTCTTGAATTTAAGAATATGGTTAAGAAGATCGTAATATAACGATATAAAATAATGTGGGAAAAGGAAAAAAACAAATTTTCTGATTTTTTAATATATGTATATTCATTTGCTTTGATTTCAACAGATCGATTCAGTATCAGAACGGGACGAAGGATTCTACTTTTGTGCTGCTGTTTCAACGGCTGGATCAGTGATTCATAGGGTTCATCTAAAGGTACAAAGTTATAACATGTCTAATCCACAAAAACATTTATAAAATAATATAATATATACCCAATTGCACAAGTTTGTTTTACATGTCCAAAATTTGTACAAAAACGTAAACATGTAGTGAGTGACAAGTCAATTTTTAGTCATGTTATTTTCATGGGCTCAATCGTTTTGTTTTTTGGTGTTTTATGATATAATGTTTAGTGCCTGACCTGATAAAAGGATTTTATACTACTTTTTATTACCGATCATCAACGCCAAAATCACCAATGTGTGAAAAGCCCATATATTTTAACACATGTAGTTATGTTGGACTGCAGAGGGATGTCCCAAACACACCAAGTTTTTAACGACCCTGTGCTACCATTAAATTGGCATTGTTCATACTCTCTCCCCATTTTCCGTTATATGACTTTGTACCAAAATTACTAGTACCCAATCTGAAAAATGGGGTTTATCATTTCCAATCCTCAAGCTTTAAAAAGACTCATTGAGTAACTTTATCCCGTTTAATTTGATGGCATGTCGTGCTATTCTATGTACTATACCCGCGCTCCATAAGATAATTACAGAAAATTTCACGTTCAACTTTTTAGAACATATTTTACTACAAAACACATAATGATTACGTTGATTGCTGCCATTTCAAAACTCTAGAAAAGTGAGACAATGAAAATATTTTTTTTTGTAGGTAACGCCAGTGGAAGATCTACCCCCACCAATAATTAATCTAGGACCATCCAACCAAACAAGACCAGAGGGATCTGTTGCGGTTCTTCCATGTATCGTTGATGGAAATCATCCACCACCTGTAATTACATGGTATAAAAATACGAATTCCTTTATGATGAACAACAGGATCTTTACGGATGATGCCGGAACTCTGAGAATCAACGGTGAGTCAATAATATTCGCTAATTCATATAAGCCATAATAATGTTACCTTGAAAAGGTAAACTTTTGTATGTGATATAGTGATGATGGATGATAATTTGTTACAACTTGCAATCTGATCAACAACATTGATGATCTAAATTACATTTTTCATTAAATTATCTACCTTGATTTGTACTTTCACTGGATTTGAATGGGATTCATTTGGTTTGCACATTTTTTTATGTGAAGGTGCGTAGTTTTTGTACAAAAAATGTATAGGAGAAGCAGAGCAACAAAGTTAAAAAGTACTCCTACACTTATGTGAATAGATGTTGATACTTTTCCATCTTTCTTCTTCTTTTCCCTCTCTTGAGATTTCTCTTGTTAAGCTGCCTAACTAAAGCGTGAAAAGAGACCGAGAAAGGGAAGAAGAAGAAGAAGAAAGAAAGAAAAAGAAGCGTGGATTTCCTTTCTGATTCTTTTGGCTTCTTAAGGTATTAGCTTTGAGAAGAGCTTGAACGAGGAAGAGCCGACATGTACACGTATGCTATACATGCTTTTAATATAGATGTGTAGTAGTCAGTGGAGCAAATCCAAAAAGAAAACATTTTTATACAAGTAAACATCTACCTACAACCAATAGATTCCTCTTTTTCTTCTTCTTTACTTTCGTTTCCACTTTTGGCTTCACTGGCTTCTTTCCTCCTTCACACTTTTTCGCTTTCATCGTTTTTTTTTGGTATTTTAGTCACATCACACCTCTCTTTCACATTACCGCTTGGTAACTGGTGTAATGGGTATCCTCTTCTTTCTTGTATACACACGCTACATACAGACACTCAAAAAGAAAAAAAAAAGAAACTGAAGACGTAGTAAAAAAGTTTTCTTGATTTTTTTCTTCTTTTTCCTCCTACGCACTATTTTTCCTTTGCTCCATACAAGAGTTATTTGCTTCTTTTGCCAATACCACCCGATATCCAAAGCATCTCCGTCTTGGGTGGACACTCACATTAGCGCACATTGCAGCTGAGAAAACAAGCCAAAGTTTCAAAGGAAATGATCTTGTATTTTTCGTTTCTGGAAAATGAAAGTGGTACACATTTATATCTATACATTTAACAGATGCATATCCTGAATGCAAGAAGCAGTAGAAAAAATGTATTATCCTGTCAGTATGTTTGTTTTTGATGGAGTTCTTCCTCCTTCCCTAAGTATGGCATGGCTTCTGCTGTTACACAATGAAAGCGGCACCACGCGTCGTTGGTAGGAGTTTTCTTTTCGGCTTGTTTAGCATTCTACTCAAACGTGTTGTTATTCTTGTGTGCCTGCCTCCCAGTTTTCCTTTCTTGATGATAAGAGTAAACGAATAGATGCATTTTCTTTGTCCAAGTTCAGGAGTAGGAATACGTAAAGGTATATGTATGTTTTACTTCGATTCTTACTTTCGAGTCAAATATACTAAAAAACGGCGACCAAATTTACTGTGCAAAGTAGAAATAGAGAGGAAAGAAATTGTATGGGTTTCCGCTGTCGTCGTCGTCGTCGTCGTGCATAAAGAAGACACGTGATCCAAGTGATTGGAGCACATTAACTCTTAAGACACGGAGCAAAAGTCTTTCCAATCTTCACTTTCTTTTAGAATATTAACGGTCAACGTTAAAGCTTTAACCCATTCAACCTTTCACTCCTGCTTTCAATGGTGCTCGCGGTCCCTTTTTATTATTTACCTCTACGGTGAACCCTGAATAAGAATGGAATCGGAACTCGGAGCTGAAGCTTTTTTGTATCATCTTTTTCTCAAAGTAAAAGTACCAAAAATCTTACTTTTTCTTCTTTGAGTGAGGTCCTGAATAACAAATATTCTACTTCCTTGAAGATAAAAGTCCAAACTGATCCCATCTTGCTCTTACTAGTATGCAAAGGGCACCTAGAGTGGAAAGAAAAATGTAATGAGGTGTCATTTAAACCCATGTCCAAGAAAAATGTAATGAGGTGTAATTTAAACCCATGTCAAGTACCGGTGCTTATTATATTATGATCAAAAGTGTTTCTTGGTTTGGAATGATTTGGAATAGGAGGTACAACATACATGAATGCATGAATTTTCGTAGACCTATATTCAAACATGCCTGCATGCGTAAAATATTCTTGACATTAAAGCATTTTATTTTCATTTTGGATAATATCCATAAACAGTAAATTGCAGGGAATATTTAATATTTCTAATATTTAATCTATGGTAAATTGTCGACTTTTTTACTTTTGTGTTCTGGTACAAATGCTTATGATGATACTTTTCATTTCAAATCATACCATTTAAACATTTTTCCTTGTGCAAATGAGAAAAAAAGTAGGGAATAAAAAAAAACTTTTATACTTGATTTGATTGCACTCTGGAGACCCTAGGTCAAATAAAGTCAAGCCTGCGACAAAGTGAAAGTGTAAACTGTTGTCATTTTTCTTATTTTTTTATGTTTCCTTTTCAGATTTGAAACTTGAGGACTCTGGACAGTACACGTGTGTAGCTTCTTCTGGTAAATTCCTTTCCTTTTTTAAAAAGATAAATGAATTGAAAATACTAACAAAATTTCGATTGCAAATATAATTTTGGTTTTACAAATAATTTTCAATTTTTATTCGTTTAGTTTCTGGTAAATATGTTTGGCGAGCATACCTTCACGTAGAGCCCGCAAACAGCATTCATTATCTACAACAGTCACATCAGCAGCAGCAACAAGCCTTGTCCTTTCCCCGTTCTTCCGCACTGGACATTGTAAACATTCAACGACCCCGACCTCCAATTCAACCTCGCATTATCAAGGTGGACTCTAGTTCCGTCACAGTCGCCTGGAATCCACGGTACTGGGAAAGTGTTGAGAGTCTAGTAGGCTCGTTGTCAGCATCCGGTGCTGGTAGTGGCAGTGGTGGAACAAGCACAAACTCACAATCATCAGCAAGTTCCTCCATTACTTCATCGGAAGTTTCTATCGGCCATGATGTTGTTAATAATGGCAATATTGGGCTTTCAAACTCCTTTGTTCATGGCAGTAGTAGTAGTGGGAGCAACTTGAACTCTGCAACAAATGGAAACGGTAAAAACGTCGTTGACTCTTTAGCAGCATCTGGTCGAAATGGACTGCCATCATTGCTAAAAGGGAGAAAAAATAAGGTTAAAAGCTTTTCGGACGAGGAAGATGATGATGTTGATAATATGGGAGAGGAGGATGATGATGAGGATTGGAGAGGTGGTGTTGGAAAAGAAGTACGAAGGGGGATGGATGAAGACGACTCATATGACGACGATGATGATATAATGTTGGATGACCAGGGAAAAGGGGAGGAAGATGATGATGATATTGATATTGGAAATGACTGGCACTGGACAGTGGCAGCAGCTGGTGACATTTTAGACAATTTAGGGGGCCATTTGACTGATGAGCTAGGAAAAAGTACCAAGAAGGGTAAAGGCAGTAGCAGTGCAAAGAGCAGAAAGAAAAGACAATCATCATTTTTATCAAAAAGTACAGCATCAGCCGGGGAGAGTAAAATGCAAAAGGATGCGGCGCTACAAGAAAGCTCCTTGGCTAACATGGAAAGTGATGAGGATATTCCCGGGAGTTTGGATGGAGACAGGAACAGTTTCCTCTTACTTAGGGGAAGAAGTAATTTGGAAGCTGGTGCTGGTGATGACGATGAAAGAAAAGGTGTCAAGCACATCAGTCTCGAGCAAATTGATAGAGGAGGGAATATTAAAAAAGGAAAGTTTGATGATAATGACGATGATTTCACCGGGGTGGATGAGCGTAAAAATGACAATAAACATAATAGCAAGGGCAAAGGATATGCTACACGTTCATCAACTACACGTGTTCCAAAAGTTATTTCTTCAACAAGCTTAAGATCTGCAGTTTCAGTGGTACCATCTAATAATAACAATAACAGCAAGAAAGACTCTGGCGTCCCATCGACTTCCGCCTTGAGCTCAGGTGTGAACAAGAGCAACTCGATAACATATAGAGTGGAATACTATAGCGCGGAAGAGGTGCGCTCAGAGTGGCTTCTTGGAGCGACAGATGTGTCTGTCGAAATGTTTACTCTGCAGTATTTAAAGCCAAACACGGAATACATTTTCTTTGTGAGGAGCGTATCCCCGGAGGGAATCGTATCCGCTCCCAGCCCGCTCTCCGAAAGCGTCACCACACACATATCAACTAGCAACAGGGATAACGATGATCTGGAAATGGCACGGGAGAAACTTGGCCAAGGAATTGTTGTTCTTTTGAAGAACGCGTATCCTACATCATCTACTTCAATCAAAATTGAGTGGCAGGTGAGTAAAAGATAAGATATCAAGAATTATTTTTTACCAAATGACATTACAATCAATAATCCGAAGAAAATGTGAGCCCAAGCCAAAGAAAAACATTTTCCTCTTTTTTCATTTAATCCATCTCTCTACTTCCTTTTCTCTGACGTAAAGCAGAGTTTCTTCGGCAAAGTTGGTGTTACTGTTACTATTAACGTCCTACTTATTTTCTTGACTTGTTCACAAACACAATCTTGAGATATTGATGTAGGCTTGCAAAAAAATAACATTCGGGAAAAGGCAAAGCATCAGCGTTAATGCCTCCAAGCATATTTATTACATTGACAGCCAGCAACACAAAACTTTCTCCATATCACTTTAGCTGCGCTATGACAAGTCATACTGCTTTAGTAATCAAAAGGAAGTGGAGTAAATGGAGTATGGAATAGTTTTTCCATGATGTTTTGCTAAACTGCTGTATAAATGAATTCCAAAATTCTATCAGCAAAACCACACCAATAGCACAGCAAAAAATAAATAATAATATTTATTTTCACCAGGCATATTATGCATATATACTAGCCCTAGTATAGTATTTTAGGGCCAAATAAATGAAGATAATGATGTTTTCTCCAATAACTTTCTACTTTTTTATGTCATGTAGTAATATTTGGTGATTTTATGTGCTTATATCATGTTTGCTTTTTTCTCTCTTCTTGTATGTGTCAGATTGTAAGTGCTGCCGAGTTCATCGAAGGCTTCTACATTTACTTCCGCCAATTGCTGGATCGGCACAAACAGCAGCAACAACAACATTACGATCATCAAAATGAAATGTCATCTGATGGGGGTAGCAATGGTGGTGGTAATGGAGGCAGCTCGTCCAGTAGTAGCGGTGCTTACCAAATGCTCACTGTTCTCAATGCTGGAGCTTCCACGTTCCAAATCGTTGGTCTGGAAAAATTTACCACATATCAGATCTTCTTGTTGCCCTTCTACAAAAATGTGGATGGACGTCCGTCCAACTATGTCAATGTGACAACGCTTCAGGATGGTAAGTGAAAAAATATCTTTATATCGTCATCATTGCCGTCATAATGTTTTGAAAGCAAACTACAATGTTACTACAACATACACATTCCATCCCAGTCTCAAACCAAAAATATTATTGCATTGGACATAGATGTCCAAAAAAGGAGAGAACGCGGAAAACACCAACACCGCACCATTCAACTATATCGCATCAACATTTACAGTGTGTCCACTCATCCATACATAATACCAGATACACTATACTGTTTTTGTAAATAACAACCTCAGAATACATAACGAAAAAAAAACGTCAATTTACTATTTACTCTGTGTGTGTGTGTGTGTGGTAGTGGCCGACCAGGCCTATGGGCATTAGTTTTAGACCAAAGGGAGAAAAACTTGTCAGTACCGTCAGTAAACTTGTGATATTAGCGAACATCGTATCACATCTGTTTTATTAAGTGTTTTTTCGCAATAAGGGTCCAATGTATCTTTGATATTTTGCTCGTTTACCATTTACTCACAGAAATGATGTATCATCATGTCTTGTCTCGTTTTCCATCATTATCATCATCACTTTTTAGTTTCAGCACAATTTTCCCGCACTCTGACCACCATACTCTTCATCATCAGCATAACACATCCCAGCCTAATCACAAGTATATACACACAGAGAGAATTCTCGGAAAAGTGAAAGCACTACTTCCGCCACTGCCTTTGCTTGCCTGCAACCCTGCTTTTCTCATCAACCATCCATAAAAACACAGCTCGTGTACTCGCATAATATTTTTTTGCCCAAAGTTTTGCAATTTTCTCTGTAAATGACGATAGCGGCCTGTGATGGTGATGGTAATGATGATAGAAAGAGAAAAAAGGACAGAGACTATCTTTTCTCTCCTTTTGCTTTCTCCAACTGGACACTTTTTTCTTTTTAGTTCATGGAAAATTGTACAACGAGAGAAATAGAGACAAGTAAAGTGATAGTGATGCTGAATGTGAAGGAGTGAAGTCAAGTAGTGAAAGTAGCACACTGAGAAATAGAAACATTCCAACTAGTTGTGACAACTGTGCACTATACATGGTTAGGGATACACACAGTGTGCTTTCTCATTTATTAGTATGCTATGCTATCTCTTTCTTTGTTCCCAAGGGAGATTTTTACGTCCTTTTCTGAAGGCACACTCTCACTAAATGACAGACAGAGAGAGTCAAGAAAACTTGATTTCCTCTTTTTTGGGTCTTTTGAATATAAAATAGAACTACAGAGAGTTGAAATAATATGATAACTCAGCGGAATAGTGAAAATTGCAAGTGAATAGTTTCCTTTGTCCTTGTTACATTTATAGCCGAAAACGCGAATGATAGTGGCAAGCTATTGTTTTATTGCTGCTAGGTTTAGGAGCACAGTTTTACACTTTTGCAAGTGTTTATGGATCTTATGAAAATCTTGCGCTTGGGAACAAAAGTGATATATCCTTGAGCAGTATGATCGAGATGGTTGTAATAATCATAATTACATGAAATGCAGCAGATCTTTACATACAGTTTACCAATACAAATCCCTCTCTTGTAATAGAACTTGTTACATATAAATATGAACTTATCAAGCTTATGCGGCATCGAAAAAAGTGTACTTTTTACTATAAAGGGAACTTAAAAGTTCACTTATTATTTGTGTATATTTATTTAACGTTAAAGTACACAAAAATATGATGAACAAAACATTAAAGGCTGTGAACTGAATAAATAAATGTAAAAATTCAAACTGATCAACTCTCAATTTGCATACTTTCTTTTTGGTAAAAGAGTATGTATCCTTCACTATCCAATGCTTCCTCCTGAGTGACTTGCTTTACAGTCTTATCATCATCACACAAGTACCAATATGACCCTTTCTTGATGTAAGTTCGATAATGACCAGACGCGTAAGTCCCAGAGTGATTTACTATTGCGAATACTTGGTAGACGTCTGCTGAAGTTGAGAGGCTGCTGGGGGACAAAGTAGGAGGCTCCGACCGACGCCTCTTAGTTTCTTGTGCGGTCTCGGGCTTAGTTTTGAAAGGCGAGAAGTCTATTGATTCCGGAATAATAACTTTAGTCTTGATTTTGGTGAAACATCTGGCATTAGAGTACCGAGGGTTATGTCGAAAGCGCTGTAATAAACAAAAGATTTTGTAGCGCAAATAAACAAAGCAATATTAATGAGTTTAATCTACCAATTACAATAACTGTTTGACAAAAAACTGCATTTTTCGTCAATGTACCTTTAACTGAAGACACATCACTGGAGGAAGCTTCTTGAAACTGAGCTGTTTTGTTGTGCGAGTTTTCTTTAAACAGAGGTTGCAATGAAGTAAATTAGAATCGTCCAGGTGTTCCAACCGCGTGAACCTTCGCAGTAGATCACATAAATGAATTGAAGAATTTCGTAGAATGTCTGATATCACTTCTAAAGATGCATCCCAAAACGGGTCATTAGTGTACCTCTTGCTTCTGTTGAATGGAATAAATCGTAATATACGCAGAACTTTGTTAAAGAACTGGAAACTTGTATTACTTTGAGTTTTTATAAATGTATAAAAGTTACCTACAAACGGTGCAAAAAACCTCCGATTGTAAACGGCCTTGAAAAGTGCTGTCGACCAAAGATCCTATGTCACAACGTCCAGGCATCCTTGTGTGTATGAGTTCTTGGTGCAGGAGATTAATAACGGATATAAAAAATTCGTGAGCATCATGCTGGTTATACCCACCAACATGGGGCATTTTCTCCCAAACCAAAACTAGTAAATCAGGAACACATATAGGCCCTGTGTCTCTCTTCTGAAACTGCATATAAATAATGAAATGAACAGATATTTAGTTTTGCACGATTATAGACCCATAAATTGTTCAGTAATGATGGGCACACCTCACCTCTTGTAAGAGAATCTGAAACACGGATATAAAGCTGAGTTTATTGTCTTCGCGACATAGCTTCCTATGCTTGGCAGTTAGAAAATCTTGATTTTTGTTGAAGAAATTGCTTATCATGGGTAAATGGATTAGAACTTGCATAATACAGTTGATGTAGCACATTTTGCCAAAATTAACTAGGCCCCGAAACATTGGAATTAGAGGGTTGGGGTTAGGGAAATCGGAATTCTGAAGACTTTTGTAGTTGCATAGATATTTCAATCCAGATTTATATCCATACTTGTCTTCCTTCCTTGTGCAGCTCAAAGGTTTCATGATTTTATCAGATCCAACTTCAATCAGCTCATCTACAGGAGTGGCACATTTGAAACATACCAACGAAGTCCAACTACCACTTCTATAAACTTGGCAGCAACCTAGAATGATAACAAAGATCAATTCCAAAAATGGTTTGTTTTGTGACTAGTAAAATCAATAGCCTGAATACCTTAATTTCACTCACCCAATAAATGGCCAGTTTCAATGAAGTGATTTCTAAAACTTTCTTCGGAGCATCCCACACAGCAAGAAAATTCGCAAGTAATACAATAACAAACGCAGCGATCAACGCGTTCCGTGCATTTTACCTCCTGCAAAAAAGGAATATACAAAGCAATTCTTTCACGTTTCCAAAATATCAAAAGGGATGAAAGAGTCTCAAAATCTTACCCCACTCCTGTCCGAGTATTTCGACAAAGTTGGTCTAAGCAACGCAGCAATTCTTGCATGGATTTGATTCACAGAGTTCTTCAACGCTTGTGCATGAGCACAATTCCCCGAGGTCGTGGTAACTTTATCCTGCGCCGCTGTTACTTTAAAAATGCGACCTACTTTAAAAGACAATTTTTAAATGAAACTTGATGATGTACATGTCATGCCAAAGTAGATTACTACTATTTGTGAAAAATAAATAAAAATTTCTTACCATTCATTTTGCTTGAATGGAAAGGCACTCAACTGAACTTCAATCAATGGACACAGTAATTATATAGAACACCAAAAACACACTTTTGAAGATAAGTGCACAATTTTACAAATCATGGAAAGATAAGCAATTTTAATTTTAAATTTCCAATAAACTTTAGAAAATTTAGAAAATATTTAACAAATTACAAAACATTCTTACAAACCCGGCAATATAAACGAATTGATTGAATGCTGTAAAATGATATGAAATGTTGCAATGAACAATGGCACAGTGTGCGTCAAAGAGCAGCGAGGTCAAACAAGGCACTTGACTCACTTGACTGACGAAAAAGTGCTTTCATGAGAGAAAAGAAACAACGAAAAGAAACGTGCATATCTACACGACAAGACGAGAATAAATCGTATGACGACGTAGCACAACGGCGGCAACACAACATACAAAAATCTTCTTTCAGTCGGGTTTGTATTCACGATATTGACCAAATTGGTCCATATTCTGACTACTCAATTGGTCCGAATTCTGACCCATAAAAATGATTAAGCAGTAAAAGTAGTTTAATTAATAATTAATATTAATAATTAATTAAAGATTAATGAAGTTAGGGGAGGAGTGGCAAACTTTTTATTTAAGAAAACTGAAATTTTAAAAGTAATTTAGAAGCTACATTCCAAAAAAAATTGAGTAGTCAGAATATTGGCCAACTTTGACAGTATTTTAACTACAAATTCGATTATCCTTGCCATTTGCAATTTGTCAACATTTTACAATGCATTTGGCAGGCGGAGAGGCACAAGCATCTGCAATTTTCTGGCATACATACACAATTAAAACTTTCATATGAATATTATGATTATGAGCGTGAACCTATAATAATTATGATAACGTTGTCACGTATTTTATACAGATTTAAAAAAGTATTGGGAACAACGGTGATGTGGTTAAAGAATGGGATCGAATAATTTATGATGGCAATGATTATGCTAGAAATCCAAATTGAATACGATGAAATCATTTGAAATAAAGTTAATCTAAGCTTCAATCAATCATATTGTTTTTTATATTAAATTTGGTTTTAGTTCCAACGGGCTCTCCTGACTTGGTTGAATCCTTGCCGCTAAACAACTCGGCCCTGGCTATTCGCTGGAAACCTCCAACACTTCGACTGCAAAATGGCGTTATATTAGGCTATCAGGTAAAGTAACATGAAAGCCAATGATGGATGTCATTAGTCAATTACCACCCTATGTTATCTAACGTTAATTTGCAAACTTTTTCTAATCTAAACAGTTACGAGTTTGGGCTGGTTCATCACTGGTGGGAAATCGGACAGTGAATGGCAGCACAGTCTCATTAATTTTAAACAACTTGACACCTGGTCAGTCATACAGTTTGCAAATGGCATGCTTCACGGCGAAAGGAATGGGACCTTTCTCTTCCATGAAAACACTCAATTTCCGACCTGGTGGTTCTTCCCCGGACGCTAGAACGAGTTTCTCTGAAAATTCCATTCCTTTTGAAACCACTGACATTCTCAACATTATTAACAACAACAATCATGTTATCAGCACCGGGAGAGATGCGGACAGCAGCTTTGGGAATAATGGAAAGGATAGTAGCATTGGATCTTCTTCAAATGGGAAACATAAAAACAGCGGTGGTGGTGGTTCTGCACCGTCTCACCCGGGAACAAGTCACCATCATCATCCTGATAGCATTCCAGGAAATAAACAAAGCAATAAAGGCAAGATACATTATGAAGATGGATCTTCAAACTCTCCAAATAATAACGTTAACCGTCGTAGTGGCAGTAATAATCTTGAGGACAATCACATCACCATAAATAATGGGTTGGAAGGTTATACATCATCAAAAACTACAAATGGTCATCACGGGATTCTCAGTTTTGGCGGAGCTCATACTACTACGGCAAGGGATGAGTTGTTTTCGGAAGCCTGGTTTATTTCCCTAATAGGTAGCGTCATTTTTGTCATGCTGCTCGTCTTTGTGTTTGCCCTCTACATGAGGAGGTGTACACTTCGCCGGGAAGGAGATAAGCTCAAAGGTATCTTCATTTCTACCCTTATTGTTAATCAACGATACGTTTGCTTTAAAATATTACCAACAGTTTTGTATACATTTATATTATTGAGTGTAAATTTACTGGCATGCATTTTCACCCGCACCAAATTACTATTATTGTGCTTATAGTTATGTTTAAAAAAAATCACTACCGTGTGATTTGGCATTATTTGAATTTTCTTCCCCACTTTTGTGTTTGATATCTGATCTATTTTTATGTATTGAGGTCATAAAGATATGTAAGCCTCGTCAAACCCCCACTACTTTATTTAGATCAAGTATCTGGCATTATTTGAATTTTCTTCCCCACTTTTGTGTTTGATATCTGATCTATTTTTATGTATTGAGGTCATAAAGATATGTAAGCCTCGTCAAACCCCCACTACTTTATTTAGATCAAGTTTTTAGCATCATCGAACTGATGAGAAAAGTTGGAACAAGAAGACGCATGATGCATCGGTAATGAAACGATGGGGGTTCTCTTTGGGTGTGGTGTCTACTCTCTGCTAAACAAGCCCACCGCTGCGTAGCATGAAGATATGAGATACATGACTCATAAAACTAACTTTCACCTTTGCCTGTTAATATTTTTGGCCAGAGTCAAATCAAATTCGGTGTACCGCATTGCATTGCGTGTGTTTAGGTTATCTGTCTGTGAATAAACAAAAACAAAGACCGGAAGTCAGAAGTTACTGGAAATGCAAGAGTTGTCTAATGGCTGAATCGACCTTCGTTGGTCGTGTAACAAGTTACCCCTGTAGAAAGAATCAGTTAAAGAGAAAAGCAACTGCATTTACCTTGAATCTCGATTTCCGACTAGATAATTAGTAGGGATTGGGGCTGCATATGAAAATGAAACACACACCGCCTTTCATTGTGTTTGTTCAGTAGGCTACGTACCTATAGCTTATATACATATACATACATTCAGGTATGTATAATGTATATATGTATGTATGTTTTGTACTTAATTACTATGTGCTGATGATTCTCATTTCCAGTATCTACAACGGAAATCCCGGATGGTTCCATTCCTCCGCACTACCAAGATGACAATCTATGGATCGATGCAACGAACCAACAGAAGCAGCTCACCCTCAAATCTGTAAAGACAAGTCATAATGATTTGAATGAGTACGAGAATGCCAATAATTATGCTGTGGTAGAGGATCGCCACTCTCCAATTCCCTATGCCACCACTACCCTAATCAACGGAGAAAAACATGTAAGCATAACAATATGTAAACATTATTATAAAACCCGTTCCCTTATCATTAACAAGTAGGTATATATCCAGCTAGATTTGAACAATGTAAATATGCAATAAAGATATTATTATTATAATGAATGCTTTTGCGTTATATAAACTCGTAAATTCCAAAATATTACTCATATCATACCTACTCATATCATACCTACTGATACGTGTTGTTGGAATACGTTACATTGCTCATTGGCACGATTTGTAAAATATATATTAATAACATACTCTGGTTTACTGCTAAATTAGACAGAATTTTACGAGATGCTATTTCCGGTTTTACTCAGCACACCGTCGGTTTTACAAAAAAGCATTACCGCCTCAGTATGTAAGCTTACATAAATTGTGTTGGAATTTTGGTTAAAATACATGCAGTCTTCTGTTTTCACTGTTGTAATTGTAGGAAACTCCCCGGAAAATATGCCGAAATTCCCAATTATGAGTACATAGTTTTTCAACCTACTTTGTTAAAAAAAAACTTTTGGTGTGATGAATTGTGTAAGTAGTAAGTAGAAACGTGAACTACTTATTGGGAAAACACAACAGGACATTGTGATAAATGCTTTATTATTAGTCACAGAGAGGCACATGCAACATGAATTTATAATCTGCGAAATTTAATGATAAAATAAAACATGAGTCGGTATATAAGAACATACACATGCATAAATATAGTCTTCTCTGCGCACCAAGGATTTATACGTGGCTATACGTTTCACAAAATATTCGAGGAGAAAGTAGAAATTGAACATGCACGCAGGGAAAATGATAAGTTTACACGTTTTGCCATAATTATGATTGTGAATATTTTAGTATCACGAAATTAGTAAAGAGGTGCCGACTGACTACGCAGGTTGGTAATAAAATACTTTTTTTTGGAATAAGTTTATGCAAGCATTTTTTGCAAAACTATATATTATGAAATATTAAATTCAAGCACATATTTATGAGCTTTGCACGAAGGGAAATTCACAATCAGTAAAGTAAACTCAAAGTAATCAAGCAGCTCATTTTTTATTACAATCCATTTCCAGCTTTTCATTCCTTTTTTTTTCAAACTTGTATGCATAATCTGGTACTATTGCTTTGCTGTTTGCTGGTATTTTATACTGGCCTAAAAAATATAACTTGGACGAAAATTATATGCAGTGCTATAAACAGTAGTAAAAAGTTAATAATACAAAATTGTCACAAATGAAGCCGCAGAAGAGGGAAAAGTAAGAAATTATTATGATTATTGTTAAAAATCTGCATTTTACGACTTATGAGTTGTCGCTACCTTTTTCTGGTATAATTTCATTTTCATTAAAATATGTACAGTATTCGGCATGGTGAAAGGGAGCGATGCTTACCTTTGTAGTTACCTATATATAAAAAGTATATAAAGCACTTATAAAAATGTTCTCCTTTTCTCTTGTATGCTTCCCACTTTCCCCATATTTACTGGCATAAAAGCTTGATGCAAACACACAACAACAAAACAACGTGCAATGTCGTATCAGCAGCAGCATATTGTAGACAAAAAAATAATTGACGGAAACAAAAGGAAAAGTTTGCTCATTTTGCGTTGATGAGATGCACGAAGAAAAGGACAAAGTGAGAAGCATAGTGGCATGGACGAAAAAGCATAAGCTTCATTTCATCAGCAGCATTGTTCCTGATTATTGTATATAATGTATATTAGGTAGGTATGTGCTTTTTACTATTTGTTGCCTCTGCCACTGCTGCTCATATATAAAATCACAATAATCATGATGGTGATCATCATCACTGGACCTTGTTGTCAGCAAAAGAGAAAGGGCGTTTTGTTTGTTTGTAGCTGCACTTTTATCATTTTTTATTTTCAAAGAATCAGCAGAGGAGACGTAAAGTGAAAGTGAAATACTACGCTATATACTACTACTGGCAGCGGCAGCAGTGTCGCACTTTATACTGTCTTGAATCTTGACTAGTTATATGTGTTTTCTCTTTTGTTTTTGTCTATTTTACATAAATATATGTGTGTTGTACAGGCTTTTCCCCTTGTTAGTTATTTTATGATTTTACTATCTTCTCTCTGTAAGTTCCCTCCCCCCGCCTTATGCTTCACTTCTCACAACAAAAGCAGTTTTACTTTCTCTTATTGTCTTTTCTACTCTACACTGAGTGAATGGTGAAAGGCCTTTTATTATTTTGAGTTGTATATGTAGATCAATATATTTTATAATATATTTAATGAATGAATGCACACACAATACTTCTATAAGTTTTACGTATGTATATGTATATTATGTAAATATAGTGAACTTTTTTAGTATGGGCATAATAGTAATCTGCTAGATTATTATTAGCTTTGGTTGTTGACGGTCTCCTCTAGGGAAAGTGCCATTCTGCTCTCGCTTTTTTTGTGTACAAAAATGTGGCATGTTGTAGGTATTATTATACTTATACCTATACATATACTTTTATATAAGATGAGTTGTATTATCTATGCAGGTACATAATATACAAATGGAGCATGAAAGTCGGCTTTCTCCTATATATGTAAATGTACAGCAAATATAGATTTTTCATTTCATTTCATCATCACCACCACCACCACCAACTCTCTTAAAACTTTTATGACTTGATTAAAATTATTATAAAGCGGGGGAGCAGAACTATAGCTTCAGCGGCGCCGGAAAGCAAGGGCTTTAGATGGATGAAATGTACGGAAAGACAATGAGTCTCCATAAAAAAGAATGCATGTAGGTATATGTATGTATGATAAATTGTATATGGAGAAGGAAAGTTGAAGTTTTTAGACTTGGTGGTAAACTTTTATTTAGAGACAGCAAAGTAATAATATACAGCGTGCTGAAAAACTGGAACAAAACATTCCATGAGAAATAAGATATTATTACTATAAAACATATGCATATACTATCTACTCCCTACTTAGCAGTATGCCAGAAAAACTTAATCTCACCTAGTCTTCCCCTCTAATCCCCTAAACTTATCTTTTGATAAGTGTAATGTAATGGAACAGAGGACGTGGAGATCAGGTCATAGGGATTTACGCTCCATTTTTAAACTTGAGGATGTTGTATTATTTTATCCTGATGCTTACCACCAATTTTTTTAAAACCTTTCTTCTTCTTTTGTTTTTACAGAAATCTGGTTTCACTACTGTATTCGGAGATTCCACCCCAAAAGCCTTGAATGGAGGATCTCGTCCACCAGGATCCGGCGGAGGCAATGATTTCGGCATGATTGCTTCACCAAAAATGGTTGGATGGGCAGCGTCTGCTGCCTCAGTGTCCTCAAAATAATAAAACTGGATCTTTGAACATTTGTCCACAAGACATGAAAAAGGTGATTAGTTTGTGTAGAGTAAAATAATATTTATATTCTGTTAAAAAATGTTACTGTTTGCTCTGTTTATAATGTTTTCCTAAAGTATTATAGAGACGTTCTTGATTGTTCCCAAAACAAAGTTATTTTGAATGATACCCGCTTTTGCTGCTGCTGTCAGTTAGCCAACCTCAATCATTTTCTTCTCTAGAAAACAAAACAAAAATAGATCATCATCAATTTATACTTTGAGTGTTTAAAAAAAGAATGAAAAATCTGACGGTGGAACTTGCACTCTGACTGTTCCTATTGACTGCTGTTGATGATAATGTCGTTAGCAATGTTGTTTTTAGATAAGAATACCCTCTGGCATCTTACCCTTGCCCTTATTCTCCATCATATTCTTGCATTTTTATGTAGACTATTTTTATTTTGTATGATGCATAATGCACGAAATGCTAATTAAACCTCTAATTTTTGCGATTTCAAAGTTCTGTATTATGTGTATGCTTAATTTTAATAGATTTGGTGCATCAACTAAGCTAAAAATGCTTTCACTGTTTTAGCTATTTAACACACTATATTAGGTTTCATTTAATTTGCAGTGATTATGCATGCACTGATATTGTAATGGTTTTAAATATTTTTTTTTATGATTTTGGTTAATTTTTTATCACTGCTGATCATTTTTATGTAGACTATTTTTATTTTGTATGATGCATAATGCACGAAATGCTAATTAAACCGCTAATTTTTGCGATTTCAAAGTTCTGTATTATGTGTATGCTTAATTTTTTTAAAGTAGATTTGGTGCATCAATTAAGCTAAAAATGCTTTCACTGTTTTAGCTATTTAACACACTATATTAGGTTTCATTTAATTTGTAGTGATTATGCATGCACTGATATTGTAATGGTTTTAAATATTTTTTTTTATGATTTTGGTTAATTTTTTATCACTGCTGATTATTTTTTCACTTTTAATTTTATTTTTATTTGGTCTTTAGCATCCTTCTTGGCTATCACCATCAGTTCACAATAACGCCCCTGGTGCCAATGCCAATACCACTTGCATAGGTGCGGCATCAGCCAGTAGCTGTTCAGCGGCACCCCTGCTCGCCGCAAGTGCTACACCCTCCACCACCTCAATTTCACCAAGTCACTCATACATATCTTCACCCTCGTCATCTTCCTCAGATGAAGAGTCCGCTTTTCTAACTTCCACTGACGCGTATCTAAAACTTAATAATCTGAAACCAAAATCTAAAGTTCGTCCTTCCTCCAAGAACAAGACTCGTCATCATCATACCCACCACCAATCTCGTCATTCACAGCAGCAAAGTAATAATTACCCCATGCATAAAAGAGGACAAAACATTAAAACATCACCATCTTTGGGAGGAAATGGGGCTGGCACTAGTAGTAACAATGCTTTACGCGGAAGTTATAATAACAACAATAGCTCTAGATCAAGCAGTGGCAGTGCCGCCAGCAATCGTAGTAATCGAATAGCAAATAGCAAGCGTGGCAGTAAACAAATTTCAAACAATAGCAGTAAACGTTATGATGACGGCGGCGGCGGTGGCGAATCTGATAATATGATGATGATGGTGATGCCTTCGTCTGGAGAAAGTGGTGAAAACCATTATCACAATGCTGAGCAGTTACGCGTAGTGACAGCTCCAACGTCGTCAAACAAAGTAGTCATTGGTAGTAAGGACAGTACCCTTGGTGGTTTTGAAGAAAACAATAGCGAAAATAATGACAGTTATGCTGATGACAGTTTTTCTGGGTGGAAGTTATCATCAATGTCGTCATCCAAGCAAAAGCAGCAGCAGCAAAAGCGGATGGATGAGAACAATGGAGGAAATAGTTGTAGTGTTGGCAGTGACGAGTATATGACAGAATCTTTTGTTTCTTCTTCCCATCAACAGGATCTAGGAAAAGGAGCATCCCTGAATGTGTTGACAACATTCCAAACTCCGATGCCTTCCAGGAAGCACCTCATTGTTGATTTCAACAATGGGGCAAATAACAGCGTGGCGAGTAGTATTCTCCAACAGTACTCTGGGGAACCAAGACTGATATCTACCAATAGTTGTATAACGAGTGGTGCAAGTCCTAATATCATTACGAATCCTGTTATGTCAGCCCATCATCACCCACATCCACATCACCCTCAGTATCACAATTATGCCCATCCACACGCACATCACTACGGCCATGGGGGAGTGAGTCATCATAATTCAAGTAGTGGGAATGGCAGTAGTAACAATCATAGCGCATTTTAAATTTAAAAAATTAGATGATACCACAAACAAAACGTTTTACCTTGTAATCTCTTATTATCATTAATATAATTAAACTTGAAATCATAGTTAAGGACAAAAAGCGCTTTAAAATTTATGCTATAATACTATAAGAATAAGAACATTGTTTAGTTTTAGAAGATACGTGTGGTACAAAAGTGAAAATGGCAGAATTAATTTAATAATTTATCTAAAACAAAATTAAACCCATTAAGATTCTTAAATGCATGCTAAATAAAATATATCATGTAAATAGATTTGTAAGAAAATTATAATTATTGTTTTAAAATGGTCTGACTGAAATTGAAAGCTAGCCAGTTCAAATTTAAAATAAAATCATGCGTAACAGGTATGAAAAATAAAAATTATAACAGACATGAAAATGTGTTGATAGATATGAATATATGATGTTATGCATGTAGCGGTTAATATACTAAAAGTGTGAACGTGGTAAAAAAGATGTAAAAAATTAAACGGCAACCAAGGACAAGATTGTTTTTTTTAATTCTTCACACTTGTAATTCCATCCTGCTGAGTGGGTTATTATTGGATGCTCTCATACTTTGCATTCGATGATATATTGTGTGTAGTTTAAAAGGGGCGAGAAGAAATGTGATACGTTTCAAAACAATGTTACCATTACAAGTTTAACAAGGTTAAATATTTATAAGTAATTTTTAAACATAAATCGGAACATTGTGTCAACTTTTCAAAACCATTTTCTTTATCCTATAAAATATTTTATTAATGCAGGTGCTTCATACAAGATGCAAATACATGTAAGTACAGATATCATAGTAAATTATGAAGTTATGTAATTTCCTTTCGTCTCAGTTTATGGATGAGGTTCTGAAAGTATGTATGCCAAAATTATTTAGATTTTTAGCTGTACAAATTGTAAAAAAGTGTATTAAATATAAATTGTATAAAGGTAAAAGTAAATTAACTAGCACGTATTAAAGAACGTTTTACACTGTAAACTAACCAGAATATGCTTGTGAGTTTAATGCAAAAACATGCTTATTTAGATAGATAATAAGAGAATACGTCATGACTAAATATATCTACATCAGATGTCATCTCCAGCATTTTAATATGTTTTATATTACAAACAAGACATCAGACATCTCTACATGATTAATGTTGAACATCTCTATGCAAAAAAAACCCTGTGTGTCTGTTGATTCTTATAGTTTGTTGAATGATTAATACAAATAATAAATTCAATTAATGAATTAAATGCAGTTTAGACTAAAAAAACGTATGAAAAGTGTGAAACTGTACATATCAAAGAAACAATAAAATTATCATGTATTTAAAACAATACAAAAGCGATGAAATAAACTTTAATGATAAATGAAAAAATAGATTAAAAAAATGTCGACAATTTATTAATTTATCAAATTATTCACCTTCGTAATAATAATCCATTTAATCTCACATCAAATCTGAGTAGCATCCGAGAATACCAATTTTAAAGCCTTTTCATACATGGCGTTCTTCTCTTCAAAAGGAAACGAAGAGAAGGAACAGGAAGGCAGCTTTGCACTTATGCAGCTTGGTGAACAAAGAGCTCGCCCACTTCATAATATACTTGTGTCTCACATTTCTCCAAGGCGGAGAGGGAAGGAATGTCAGATGTTGTACAACTGTTTTGACTTTTAAGTTTTAATTAACACAAAATCTAATAAGTAACAATAATGTGCTTTAAAAATCATTTTGACTGCATTGAAAATACATAGACTATTTAAAAACGTTCGAGAACTAAATGTTTTTATATCACTTGACATTTAAACTTAAATTGGTAAAAAATGGAGGATTCTTGTTCTGAAACGGATATTAATGAGTTTCCCTTTAAATCAAAAGTTTGCGTGGTATGTGCTTCATTAATTAACGAGGATTTGTGTGATTTTGTGCCAGAAGAAAGTCAACAAAAAAGTGATGGTAGGCTTTCTCCCCTCCAGTCACAACATCGACAGGCTTCGATTTGTTCTGAAAACTTTTTAAAAGGACTTTCAGTGCTTTGCAAAGTTTTAAAAATTGATAACAGTTTTACTGAGGTGGAGAGATGGACTATTGCCGAAGGAAAGGAGGATTTCGTAGGATATGTGTGCTGCAGGGAGTGCTATGCGCTATTTGAAAAATTGCTCACGCTACACGAGTTAATTGTTGCCACTCAAGTAGGTATTGAGCAGTTATACTGGAACGAAACAGTGTTGGAAATTCCAACACGGGACATTTTTATTTCATGCATTCATTTCAATAAACAATGAAGTTTATAAAAGTTTTTTTTTTTCATCGTAGACTTCGTTGCAGGAAGATGTACGTGCCATACAACAATGCATTGTACAATCTCAAAATAAAGATGTTGAATATTCCATAAACATATGTCTGGAGTTCCGAGAGGATGTTGTAAAAAGTATTCATTTTATTTTAATGTTTCATCGGCTTCCAAACATGTTGAACGATAGTAGTTGTGCTTGGTTTGCATGTTTTACTTTCCAATTCAACAGATTTTGCAGAGACATGTCTTTCTGCAGCGCCTCAATTTTCCTGTTCGCCTGAAGTTCCAATAGATGACGACCAAATAGAAGATTTTGGAGGAAAAAATTATTCCAGTGAATTCTACTCTGAAAATGAAAATGTTTCACAAACGGACCAAAGAAAGAGAGGAAGACCCTGTAAACGTTCTGAAATCAGTATGGAAGTCAAAGGAAAACGAGGGTGCCCTCGAAAGAATGTACAAATATCGGATTCAGAAACAAGTATTCCTGAAATGAAACGAAAGAGTGGGCGACCGAAAAGAGATAAAGACAACAATCCTTCCAGTGACGGGATACAGGAAGAAAATTCTGAATTCATGAAGGATCCCTCATGGTCACCTTACGAGAACGAGATTTTTGTTAAAAGGAAACGCGGGCGCCCGAAAACAGAAAAACCCGAGTCAGATAAAAGCATACCTCTATCTCTTGCCAAACGAAAGAGAGGGCGATCAAGGAAAGATGAACGACCAAATATTTGTGAAGAAGATAACGTTGAAGAAGCAGAGTCTGATTCCCTAAGCATTGAATCACAAAAAAGTGTACAAAAGACTAAACAGAGCGCCAGGAGAATTGTGAGAAAAGTGCATGCCACAAAGCGTCAAAAATGCAAATATTTAAAACCAAGCGATGCCAATGAGAGTTTGAAGCGACCGCCGGGACGCCCTAGGAAGTCTGATAAAAATTTTCTGCTGGAAGGACCCAGGCGGCATCCAGTGTATGCCCTTAAAGTGTCATGCAAATTCTTAATGTATCTACATGTAAAATTTCTAAAAGAAACGTCCGCTTTTCGTTGTCAGCATCCCGACTGTAGCCATGTAGTACCTATCACAGGTTACTTTACTGAGCAAGCTGCGTATAAGAGTATGAGACTTCACATAAAAAATTTTCACCGAAATAAATATCAGCTCGTTGGACAAGGTATTAATGTAATTCAAGATAATTAAACATTTTCGATGTATAGTAGAAAAGTAATTGAATGGAATCGAATATGAGACTAATGGACGTTATGTATTTTTTTATTTAGAAAGACAAAAATATTATTATTGCTGTCATTGTGAAATACAGTCAAAATGCTTAAATGATCTGCTGGTACATAAGAGAAACGAGCATCCTGAAGATTTACCACCACCAGTTGTATGTGAAGTATGTGGAGATGTAATGCACCATCAACTGCTTACTAAACATTTATTTTCACATAAAAATGAAGATGAAAAAGCTCTTGTTCCAGTAGTTAGTAAACAAATCAAAATCAAAACGAGAACCCCAACTCTGAAAACCTACTCGTGTGGGCAATGTTTAAAGGTACGAATATAATGAAAATCTCTACATTTGGTAGATTAACTTCAATCAGTATTATTGCATGCATTTTCCGCAGTTTATTCTTTGTTTAGGTTTATAGAACAAAGTCTCAGCGGAATCTTCATGAAGAAAGTCATATACCCGTCGAACTTAGGAAACACGTCATTTGTGATATTTGTGGAATCAAGGTGACATGCGTTACAAACTTAAAAAGTCACAAGCAAAGAGTTCATTTTAAGGCGGATATGCCAAAACCTTTGGAATGCCGTATTTGTGGAAAAAAGTTCATGCAGATGGATTTGGCCAGATATAAATCTCATTTAAATTCTCACACTGGAGAACGACCATTTCAGTGCTCTGAATGTGGGAAAGGGTTTTTTCGCAAGTGGAATTTGACGTTGCATGAAAGAATCCACAATCAAACTTCTATACAATGTAGGTACTGTCCAAACTGGTATAGAAGTGACAAGTATTTAAAACGGCACATTAGTAAACATCATCCTGATCTTCAACCACCAAAAGCAGCACAGCCAAACCATGCGAGCTCGTCGGAAAGTCGCGCGGATTTCATAGGTAAGCAAAAGTTAACCTAGATTAAAAAGTTGATTAAGCAAAGTTGATCTGGTTGGTTGTTTAAATTAATTTTAAATTGTAATTTTTTGTCACTTGTAGGTCCTAAACTAATGTACCCGTGCGAGCCATGTAAGAAAGTGTTTGTGTATAAGAGCATGCTGATCGCTCATTTAAAACATAAACATAAGATGCAACTGGAAAAACGAGAAGACTATCCAAATCAATTTAACCAGTAAAAGAAGAAGAAGAGAAACAACTTTGATTTTATAATATTTGTTTTTATTATATAACGTTATTATAATATAATCTCTAAACGCATTATATTAGTAAAAAATACGAAAACTCACAATGAGTAAAATATTGTTTACATACTACAGCTATTTGCTCTTAAACTTAAATTATGCACTCATACCATACCTACATAATTACTAAAATTATGCTAGAAACTGTTAAAAGACTATAATCCAAATAGTCAACTACATATCTACTTGAACAGTCTCGTCTCTACATGTAATAAAATTATTCATCTTACATAAACGTCAACTCATGTTTTCTTCGGTTAAAATTGGTAATTTTGTCATGTGTATGTACATATATTGGACATTTATAAAACAACTTAAAATCCCACATTAATCTCAAGATTTTTTTTCAAAAATTCAAACGCACTCTCTATTTGATATTTCAATTACATCTAATATACTAAAATCTATACAGTTACATGTTCAATAGATAATACAAAACGGTTTATACATGGTACACACAATTTCAAACAAAACATTTAAGACTACAAATAATAATACACTTTGAATGGATAATATAATAGCTAAAAAAAACTATAATTACAAAAAAAGATGTATCTATAATGTAATAATAAAAAACGAACACATAAACCGTACATTTTGTGACAAATGTATCGAACAAGATTAGCATCTTTCAAATGTGAATTTATACAACTTATAGTCAGCCAATGTGACCAATTATATTAATTGTACATCAAAATACATACATCCTCATGAACTCTCGTTTAAAAAAAACACATCTTCACATTTACTCAAAATGGTAAAAAGAAAATAAAGAAGTGACTAGCAAAGAGCTGAACGGTTCGCGCTGAATGACACAGTCAGATTGTCACATTGTCATCCACCACCTTTTTTCCATTCTTTCATCAATTAAAAGAAATCAAATTCCGAGAAATAAATTCCAGTCACAAAATGCATAAAATTGTTGAAAATTATTTTTGACACTGAAGATGGCTGCTGGCAAGATCTACCTTTACATTACTAACATTTTTTGAGCCTCCATGAGTCACGCAGCGATTTTTTACCTGCAATTTTTTTTAAACAGCACAATTAGTTTTCAGATAAAATACAAATCATGATAGTGGAATATGAATAATGAATTTATTACTGAATTACCTTCTTCAATGTCGCCTCATAATTGGCTGAGATCAAGAGCAAGAAATGTAATCTTTGGTTGTGAAAAGATAATAACATTTAAAATAATAATAATAATAACAAGGATAATATCGCGAACAATGTTTTGAGTCTGCTGTATGGCAGGATATTTTCGATTGGAAAATTGCACTGCTACTACTATACATTATTTAATACAATAATTATTCCTTTTAAACTACAGATATATTTTCTTCACTGTTTTCTCTAGTGTCCCCGTGTTCAAATTATTTTTCGATTGCATTTTATTACTAGTTACACTAGGCACATTGAGAACGAAATCTATTGGCTTAGTTAGCCTTTGTGACTCATTCATGGAAGCTGCAAGCTGCGCATTTGTTGCAGGTTTCTTTTGATCTTGCTTGCTGAAAATTAGTCGGGATACGACAAACCCCAAAATAAAACCTACGATAAGGGCAACGCCAGCGGAGGATGTGGTAGCAAGTACAAGAGAGCGACTGGTAACAAAGTTATCGTCGGATCTAACGTATGAAGACTTGAAATCTGCAAAAATAAAGACAACATATATAATAAAAATAAATTCCTTAGATGTTGAAAATTGAAACTGACACGAAATACACTGATTAAAAAAAATACCTTGCGTGTAGCCAGTTTCCAATCGCGGAATTTCATTTTCTTGTTGGAATGTGTCATTCTGTTCAGGTATGTTTTCCACAACAGGATCCTGAGGTAGGATATTAACCGTCAAACCAGAATCCACACCTCCCTCTGCCAATAACAGATCTCTTGCAGGACCACTTTGCTCAACCGCCGATGAGGTAGTGACTGGGGTACATGTACAACATTCTTTGGGTTCATCTATAATAACAACGATTCAAATTTAAAATAAAATTAACTCAATGAATAACAGTATGGAATTATACTACAGTCGGGTTGGAATGCTTTCCATACCTTCTTCCACTTCACTTTTCAGTGGGTTAGCTTCAATTGCCACTTCATTATTTGTCTCCTCAGGTGGGCATCGACTCTCCGATCCAGAATTTACACTTTGTAACAAGTCTCCCATCCTGCTTTGTGTCTCTACGCTGACACATTCCTGTGTACTCGGGCTCCAGCCACATTGCGGATCTCTGATGGCTAAACATTTCTGACAGGAACTGAATTCTTGACAATTGTCCACAGGAATAATGCGCAATTGTGCTTCTGTTCCAACAAATAAACGACGAGAGCTAGCCAAACGAAGGGATTTGATCTTTTGACCAGGGAATAGATCCCAGGATTGTGTGATGACACTTTCACCAGCTTTGAAATCTTTAGCAAATCTCCGCAGTTGTCCAGATGATGTAGCATTTATTACAGCTTTCAAAACTTTTCCCGATTCTACCAAAATCAAAGTGAAATATGCATATTATGCAACTTTATACCAACTTAAAATATCGTATAATATGTTCTATTCGTTACACAATTTTTATTTATCAAATTACCTGTGCCAAGATAAATTATATGAAACGGGGCGATTTCCGGAGAATGGTCCACCGCAATGGCCGTGAAAAAATCTTCATTAGATGTAACTGTTAGTACCGGAGATCCTATTACCGCCTCATCCATCAAAGGATGTCCTTTGACAAAAGCCGCAGAGTTGGAATCTGGACTATAACTTGGGTCGTTTGAACACGAGCCGGGCCTTGGTTTTGGTACTTCATTCTCCGACACAGGAAGCCAATTGGAGTCAATTGATCCCTGTCCTTTGAATGGTCCATCAAAAGCCTTCAAAATGCTCTTTGTTGAGAAAGCACAAACAGCGGAAGCCCCAATGCTATTGGGTGCCGTTGTAAAAACAGCGTATAACATTTCTTCGCTTCTTTGACTGTTCATGAAGATGTCAGTTGTACCCTCTGTAACGAATTGAAAATTAATACGTATGCATTGTTAAAAGACACCGTTTCTTTTTAGATTACATTGTAGTATTCATGGTCGAAGTATTGTAGTAGCAAATGTATTTTCATGAGTGTATCATCAAATGTAATAATTTAAAAAAAAGAGAAGATTATTACACACAGCAGTAAATTACATTTGCTCACAAAAATAGGTGTGAGTTCCCACATAACTCAAATAAGTAATAAAAGAAGCTTTCACATTTTTCATGAAAAACAAACGGAACTTATAACTCATCATTCTTTTGACAGGATTTTCTCCCTTGAAAAAACAGCTTGGTTTTGCCACACTTCTTTTATTATTACGCTTGTTGTAAAAAAAATTAACTTACGAATATGGTCAAAGTAGAAAGGGAACTCTCCGGGAATGGAACAATTAAGTCGAGCTTTGAGAAAGGTGGTAAAACGGTCCTTGTGCTTCCGGCTACCCGTGTCATGTCGACAAATGCGAGCCACACGGCTGAACACAGCCTTCCCACAGTTGGTGTGCTCCACAGCAAACTCCCGGAAGAAGAACAGCGCCAAATCTCCGAAGCTCAGGGAGGAGACAAAAGACGGACCTAGTATAAAAATAGCGACAATCGTGTAATCAAAATCATACTTTCAATTTGCACTAAAGCGAACAATATAAAAATCTCTTTATAATAGCCATTACTGACACTGTTGCTGCTCATTCATAAAATTACTCAAAATCTCATCATGTCCCTCAAATTACTTTGGTATTCATCCAATTCAATTTATCATATAATTTCTTCTTGTCACAACAACATTATTACAGCGCAATTCTCTTCAAAACCGTCATGTACAGCTAGGCTAACAATCGGCACATAATCAGAAAATGTAATTTTTGCTGTGTGACTGACTACACAACACTTTTCGTTTCATGTCATCAGCCATCGTCATTATCTTCATGCAATGCAATATGCAATACATATACATACATTGTTCACTTTTCTGATATGCGCACGCAAGCCAAAGTGTTACAATACTTTTTTACATGAATAGATTTCTGCTTTTTGAATTGACAAAAGAAGCTGAAAGTCATTGTCATCCCTCATTTCTCATTTTACAAGCTTAAACTACAGTTTCTTTTACATTACATAACATCAACAATGAGACATACTAATACCCTGTGTCTTTTAGGCTCTTCTTATGTCTTTTTTTCTACATTATACTAATGCGTAAAATCATCATTCCTGTGAATGAAAATGATAGAAGCAGTATTTTATCTTTTATATTGAACAGAAACGGCCGTTATTTTCAGAGGAAATGCAACTGTTTTGTCAGTTTTGAATTGAACAATGTAAACAACAATGGAATCTATTTGGCACTAACTGTTCAGATGTAAGTCATAATACTGTTCCGTTCTCAGGGGTTGTTTGTAGATGAGGGCGTCTGTGCCACCGAAATCTGCCACCTATGATCAAACAAACCAAAAAATATATTATGATTACACTATATTTTAGTTACAACAGTACAGAAAGTAATATCGACGTATTATATTAGAAGCATCGACTTACCGTGGCAGCGTACACTGACCCATGATGAAGAACGGATGTGGACGGGTAGCTGGGACTAAACGGAGTGTAACCAATACCAGAAAATTCACTAGAGAACGTTTTCAGGTCAGCAGAGTACCACCGGCATTTCGGCTTGAATGCATGTGTTCCACACACCAGATATTTTCCTTCGCCCCCAGCCGTAGCAATCTCTGTTTTGCCATCGACCCTGGGGCTATATGAGTAGCTCAAAGGTCCGAAGAAAATTCGGACAAAGTTATGACATTCGGATTCCTTCTGACCTTTTATTTGACAAATTTCTTGATGGTCAGCAGATACGGTCCAGTTTAATACCTGTGGGGTATCAAGAGAATCTTGCTAAGTACTAATGAGATTATTGATAAATTAAAAAAAATATATATCTGTACAAAGCTCAGCCAGATAATCTTACCGATTGCTGCGTGAGATCAGCACGACTTAAATTATAGAGCCCATCCCGTGCCCCAATAAATATACTGTTCCTTGATTGTCCTAAGAACGTCAAGTGGTCTTCAGAATGGCCTTCAAAACTTCCTAGTGTTTGTATCTCACCTATTGAACAAATCAAGACATAAAAAACACATCATTGAGTATGTAATTCATTTTCCATTTTAAGACATTACATGACTAACTTGATTTAAATAAAGCCATAACATTATAAACTCAATCATCATCATCTTTACAATACGCTGTTTGTATACAATTTTGGTGATATCTTATGTTTTCATCTCTCACGAGTTCAACTGGCGTTATTAGTATAAGTCGTGACCCTCTCAAACTCTTTTATTTGTAGTGTTTTACAAACACATTAAAGCCTGCCCCTGACTCTTCACAAGACACTAAGGTCAAGTACCATGTGATGTACTCAAAAAAATGTTTTGTATTATATATTTGACTGCTGCCCTACTGATCTGTTATTGTAATGAAAAAATAATCCAATATCAAAATATTACTTTACTAATCATGCTTGGGCTCAAAGACCTAGATGGGACATTACTTTAATCAACTGATTCCTATCAGTTAAATTGAGTTTTTTTTAGACATGTACGCAACAGCTTGACATGAAATATTGCAGAGAGATTTTTTATCCCTTTTGATTTACAAAATTCACCTTCTTCCAAACCAATAACCAATATGTATGTATGTAAACGTTATGCGTTATGCTACAGGCAAGAGGCTTCTAAATGACCCTCCCTCCCCGCTAATTCATCTTCTGTTCTAAATCTTTCTCTAATATGCAATTTCCGTAAAGACGATTGGAATTTGCAAACGCATAAAAGTTGGCCATCTTCTCAAAAAGATGATAATCAAAAATCAAATCAAGGTCCCCTGTTTGCAAAACGATGGCCACAGGGATGATAATATACATGCATAAACCGGTGTGTATGAGGTTCATCGATAATACTGATCTTTAAAAACCGCAAACTTTGCTCATTTATATTTTACCCTGCAGCAAAACCGCATCTATCACTCACACTAGCACCTTAATTAACAAGTGTATCCAATCATCATCAAGTTCACTTTAAAACAAATGATGAACATTTTCAAATTAGCATTGCAATTCTCAATATAGGTTTCAAACGTAGGCTCCCGAACTTAAGAGTTCACACACACGCACTACGTACTCAGTTTTCATTACTATTAGTATTATAACTTCGAACAACCAACAAAACTAAAAATTACTATTAAATTATTCCACTTGACTGATTAGAAAGGGTTGACCAAAGGAGGATCATCTTGTTAACGTTAACAAGATTTTTTAAAGGATCTAATGGCTGCACATATGCATGGTTATCGGGAATTGATGAATCATTTTCAGTCTAATTGGAGAACAACGTAGTATTTAATTTTACCTTTTTAACTTAATGAATTTGACTTGATTGCCGATCTATAAAATTTTGCACCTGTTGTGTGCATGTAGCATGGTAATTTACCATTGGTAAACTGACCAGCTTAAATCAAAAAAATAAAATAAGCGGCTAGTTAACTAGAAGCATGACGAATTCATCAACTGATTTACGACCTCGTAAAATAACTGCTTGTAATGCCAATAATTTATTTTTATTAATAAATCATCAAGTTAAAATATTAAGAGGAAATTAATTTACATAAATTAAAAATGAGATATATGTACAGACTGAGGCAAGACTATAGAAACAACTTGCAGCACGCCATATGGACATTTGGTGTGCTCCTTTGCGTTTATGTTTGGTGTGTAAAGATAGCCCT
>JAHZNC010000633.1:0-14660 GCA_027744095.1 Zhuqinia jingwanae | reverse complement strand
GGGTCCCCAATGTTGGGTTTGTGCAGCCAAGTCAATTGCTTCCGTTTACGATTTGCTGGGCTTTGACAATGGAAACACCCACCCCATTGGTTGCTTTTGTTTCCAAAAAAGTTTGACTTACTGAGTGTGTTTATATTGTAAAACGTTTCATTAAAATATGGTAATCTAACTATATGTACATTGTACATGTCCTTTTTAAAGTTAGGACCCGAACATTTTCTCAAAAATTAAATTGTTTGTGTTCCGGTTATAGTAGTATTAAATGTAGTTGTAACAATTTATTCACAATCGGATTACCTGTAGTTAGTATTTTACTGAAACCAATGGACTTGTACCGCTTATCAAAATATCATATGCCTATGTTTGTAATAATATCTGTAAATTTTATTTTTTATTACACCTGCTAAATTAGTCATTAAAAACATTCTAAACTGTAAAATCATTAGCTTTCATTTTTATTTGATTTTTTAGTCGCATTTCTCAATAAAATGTTAATAGAAAAATAAATGTACGTATGTTTATATCGGTATATTTCTCAAGGCCCAACTATGTTTTAAAATTGGCTTTAAAACACTCTCGAAAACATATTCATCAAGTCTTCTATGTTTTGGAGCAGGTGAACAAAGTATTTTTTTAAGCTCACTCACTACTACATACAATGATACAATACCATCTATAAACCATCTACTCAATTTCCACAAAAGGTTCAAGTGTATGCAATACCTATTCACTGTAGCAGCAAAAGGGGGCGACAAAGACCATCAAAATAAGTGTGCAACTTGATGCATACGTAAATAATAAATACACCGCATAATATCCAGTTCATGCAACGTTTGATTATTACTTTGTTATGCAGCATACTTTTGTGTTTGTGTTTGTGATTGTTGCTGTTACCCTAGTGCTAATTGCCATTATAACAAAATTACAACACTTTCTCTATTTTTATTGAAAATATAGCAATTTATTATTTCACTTAAAATTTATTTTTAAAGTTAAAAGAATGAAAAGTGAGTTTTTTCTACATAATGCTAACTACTAGCATAATAATCATAATCTGGCGAATACTGAATGACAGTATCAAAATAAGTATTTAATTACAGTATAAAATCACTTCACTAATATATTATTCAGTTTTTAGAAAAGCTCTGCGAGATGTTCTTTAAACATGACTACTCAACTTTTTCTCCGTATGGAATAATATATAATTCCTATAGAATATAGATTGGTATAGTAGTCTGGTAAATAAGGTGGCCAAAGAATATGGTAGCAAAGTTTGTGTGAAACTATGTTTATATCGGTTTAGCGTTTCAAAAACAGGAAAGGGAATAAAAAGGCTATCGATTTTTCCCTTCTTCATTTTTTTGTAAGATGGAAGAAGGGAGTAAAGTGTGGATGAAAATGGAAATAATGTTTATTACGACAAAAGAGAGAAATGCGTATATACATCTCAGTAACTACCTACGTATATAAAAAGAAAATGAAAGAGTGCGAGAAGCTGTACAGCTATTTAAATGGCTCCGTTTTACGCATGTAAAGAGCAGAAGCAGTAGCTGCAAAGAAGAAAAAAAAGATGAAGAAAAGAGAAATAGGAACTAAGAAAGCAGCAAATGGAGACAAAAATATATCTATATGTATATTTGTGAGAGGGAGAAAGAGAGAGAAGCCGAGATTTTGTCGCTTTTGGAGAATTTAGTGAAGAGGAAGGCGGAGAAATAGGCGTGTTTAGACAGTGGAAGCAGCAGCATTGATTTCCCATGTGGAATCCCCCCAAAACCTATGAGAGTAAAAGGAAGAAGAAGAAGAAGAAGAACATATATATATACCTACGCTCTTGGTTATAAGTATATATAGAGGAAAGTGTCAAAATCTTTTTCGGTTTTATTTTTAGAGAGAGAGAGCTGTGTGTAGAGAAAACGTGTCGCATTTCCACCCGAATTAACCAAGAGATTGGCCAATTTGTCACATTGAAAGAGAGAGAGACTATGTGGAAGTGGAGGAAAATGGAGGGATATTTCTCTAGAGAGTAGAGAGAGAGTAGTAGAATGGATGGAGAGAAAAGAGAGAGAGAGAAGTAGTCAGTCAATTTACCAGCGAGAGAAAGAGAGAAGCAGGAAGAAAGTTTTTCTACGATGAAATCTCTGCAAAAAGCTATAGTATATAGCATTATTATAATAATATAACGTAGTAGCTGAAATGGCTGAAGCGGAGTAGAGTTTTAGTTTCTCGGAATAATACATTATCACATCATCACTTTCCTCCAATCCACTCTACTCCACTAAATTTTTTTTTCTTTCCCTCTCCCCGCACTCCAAAACTCCATAATATTCCATACCAGAGTTTAATGACCAGACCAGAGACCCAGACCACTTTGCTGCTTACAGAACCCTCTTTATTATATACATAAGTTTATATCATCATCTCATGATACTTAAGTATATACAAAAAAAAAGTTTTTTTTAAACAGACGAGAAGATCAAAGGAAAATAATTTTTTTGGAAATGGAGAGACGCTTTTAAAATTCTACACTCAACTCAATCTTTTCCATTTTCCTTCCACAATCACACACTATACTATACTCTGCTCCACAAACTCACACAGATTTTACACACATTTTTTGTGTCCTTGTATATCTTCGTAAGTTATGGAGTATACATTCTATAAAATGATACATAGAAATAAGTTAAATAAGTATAGCCTCCTCATTCTAAAATCCCTTATTTTTCCTCTACCTCTTTAAAAAAACAAAGTTGGTGTAATAAAATGAAAAATAGTGTCAATGTTTTGGGCTTTCACTTTACTCGGTGTCCCTTGATAATGACGGTGATGATGATCATGTAAAAATTTGTAAATATTTCATGTGCTTTTATTCCCCAAATTGTTTTTTTTTAAACTTTGAGTGAAAAAGATTGGCTGGGTTTTTGTTGGGATATTTTGAGTGAGAAATAATGGAAGAGAGAGAGTTGAGTGGAGTGAAACAAGCTTAATTGCCTGGATTCTCACACATTCAAAAAGGTTATTCTGCTGATGATGATGATGCTGCTGCTGCTGCTCCACCACGGCTGCTCAATGTGTTGATGTAATGGTTGGTTTGCTCTTGTAATGTTGTCGCTTTTTACTACAACAATCATGATCAAGATGATGATCATCATCATGCATCCATCCACCGCCAGAACCAAAGTGTAATACATATTATTATGTAACTATACTACTAGGTTTAATAGCAAAAAGAAAAAGAGACAGTTTTTTAGGTAGTGTACCACGCTAATGGCCTGTTAATATGAGAGTAAAGTGATGGCAATTATTTACGGATGAGAAGCACGTACAATTTTGTATGTGTTTTTTTCGGCATTGGCATAACATTTCATGTAACGTTATATATTATTATATAATGCTTCAGTAAAGTATATCATGTATAAATTATCATATCTGCGATGCGATATGTGGTGGTGTAGGGCGAAGGGACATATATTATTATGGTATATGTGTCTTTCAGTTAGAACGTTACACTATGAATTTAGGTAACTGATTTATTAAAAATGCATAACAGGCATGTAAATTAAGTGTACCTATTATTATGTATAAATCTCTAATGGGATGATAAGGCAGTATAATTTATTTTAATTGACATTAATTAAGGAATTAAGGACGATGAATTTTTGAATATTTTTTGGAAACTAAACTAGCCATGGAATTTCAGTAAAATGGAAGGGATTACATTGAAAATGGTTCTCCAGTTGAAAATTAATATGAAAATAAAAATTATGAATTAATATAGAACATTGACACGGTCCATGTTCCTTTTACATTTTATTGCATATTATTATGAGGATTTTATGAGATGATTATGTGAAAATGATCTGTCGCTTTGCCGGACAGTTACCGGGGAAAAGTAGTTATTTTTTTATTTTCAAGAGGACAGTGGACGTTGGACAATGATGCGAGATGAATACAGAGGAAAGGAATGACGGATATAACGTCTTTATTTCCCGACCATCATCATTATTACCATCATCATAATCATTTATGACTTGTTATGAAGAAAAATAAAGAAAAAAGAGGAAGCTGACGACGATGACGTCAACGACGAATAATATACGACAATGACGATGATTATGTGGCAAGCAAGCCAAGCTAAATTTTTATAAACTAAACTGCCATAAAAGCTCATTAATCATTTTTTCATTCTTCTCTCAGCTTATCAAAACGCAAATCATTTTATAACCGGTGCATTTCACACGTCACACATACCAAAAATGTTTTTTTTATGCTCTCCACTCCAAAATGGTCTTGAACAGCCCCATTAATAAAAAATAATAATATGTAAATATCTCCTATAAATTAATGTATATATATACACTTCTGCCTTCTCTCTCTATTTTAACTCAACGCACTTGTTACACATTTTCTTTTTTTTATATCTTGATTCTCTCAAAAATATCTTACCATCTCATTCTCAAAATAATAAGCTACCTAATCATCATGTAATCATTATCAAGTATGCCTCGTTGCCTTCTCAAAAAAATATAATTTTTTTTTCTGTCTTGCTTCGTGTCATGGAACTTTTTTTCTTCTTCTTTAGCAGCAGCATAATATATAATATCTTTACTATTATCAAAATGATTAGCACCAAAGCTACTTTTGGTTTCCTTCTCCATTTCATTCCCATCAAATCATCAACATCATCATCATCATCCTCTTCACAATCTTTTCATTTATCATGATAATATGATTATTATGAAGTATGCATCTTATGCATGATTGCCGCCATGCCATGCCACAGTCATCATCATCATCCTGTGATTATTATTATTATTATATAATTATTTATCATTATATTAGGTATATAATGTATGTATATTTAATACACTCTTCCCTTCTTATATACAATATGTTGTATTCATTTTATTGTTACGAAATATTAATAATAAGAGATGATCTTTTCTTTCTTCATCAGTTTTTTTGGCGACTACTCTGCTCTCCGCTCCTACTGCTACTGTCCGGGAGTTTATTAATGACAGCAGCAGCAACTGCAGTAAAGAGACGGTGAATTTATTACGAAAAGATGAAGTGCTTTATTATTATTATTATTTTATGGGGAAGTGTATATGTATGTATAAGGTACATTATGATTATGATTATTATTATGTAACAAAGACAAGTCAATTACATTGTCATTAGGGAGCATGATGTTGCGAAAAACGGCTACTATGCTTTCTTACTATTCTCATCATCCGCTGCTCAATACCGCGCTCGTCAATAGAAAAACGATGATTGTCGTTTGGCTGTTTTTATACATTATTATACATTTTGGGAATGCATTTTTTTGGTGATATATGAGATGACGTGGTATATTATTAGTGCGTATGCAAGTAGTAAAATGGATACGTTTACACAAGATGAGATGAATAATAAAAATGCAAGGCGCAAAGAGGATAAACGTGCATTTTACATAACTGAGAAAGGAAAGGAAATTAAAATGTGTTCCCATCATCATCGTCATCATCCAAGAAAAAAAAGACTGAGTATAACGGCTCAGGGGCTTCTGCTGCTGTGCTTTGAGTTTTTGTGCTTTGTGAAGGGCAGTCAAGCTGAAGTCAAGAGCCTTGTGATGGTGGTGATGTGGTGACAAATGATGTAAAAACGAGAGAGAAAAAAACACTCCAGAGTTTAATGCTTCATTACATCATGTCATCATAATCATATATGTTTGTATTAAATTGCATGCATATGTACATATATGCTGGGATGGGCATGCCCAAAATATTTATTTTTAATTTTTTTTTGTGTATAAAAAAGGATCAAAGTTAAAAAACGACTTGTCATTCTGCCTATTCTGGCTTGGCCTAAACCTGGTGGTGCGGTGGTAAGTAAGTGTGTATGCAGTAGTTATATTAAGCAGTCAAGTCAATAGACACCTTCTCAATAAGAAAAAAATAAAGTTCAGTAGCATTTTGCATTCATTTCATTAAGATGGTCATGATGACGGTGCATTAGGTATTGTACATTAAAGATAATTATTCATGTGTCCAAGTTGATTAATCAAAAAGAAAAGAGTGTGCAGTCTATTCATCTTTTTTAATATGAATAATAAGTAATAGTAAAAAAAATAAACTGAATAAATTTCAAGCAAATTGATTATCTTCAAAAGTAATGTAGAAAAAAATGTACATATAGTAATAATAAGAAATGGTCTTGTCCCCTAATTGGAACTTTAAGAAAAATGACATTAATTAATTGATTATTATAATGGCTGGCTGTATAATTATTATTAGTATTATAACTTACAATTAGCTGATATTGATTAATATGTGAATTTTTAAACGATTCATCGAATTCATCATTTTCAGATTTATACTAATTGAAAATTATATAGTTGCGTTATTTTGTCTTTAAGAGAGCTTTAGGAAACACGTTTTTGGAGTTTGACGCCTTTACACAAATTTCAAAGCCGTCCAACATAAGTTGTCGGTAAAGATTTCTGGGTAATTGTTTTATTATTACTCAATGCTTACGTTATATAGTCTGATTGAAAGAAGGAATGAAAGAGGAAAATTGTCATCATGCAATTTCCATTATAAGTTTTAAAAAAGCGTTCACTGTAGTAAAGAGAGAGAGAATATAAGTAGTCGTAGCAGTAATATCGATTTTCCCCATTGGACACGGCTAATAGAGAGAATAAAAAGAAACATTTTCTCCCGCTTTCCACATTTTCCATGAAAGAAGAAAGGATAATATTATATCTTTACTCTTTCTCACTCTCTGTATTCGGTCTCTCTGGACTGAGGCTGAACAATGAAAATGTTGAATGGTTGAAAATGTTGTGGTGTATTAGTAAGGCACCAAATGATTTCCGGAATTGCTTTGTGTGTGTTTTGTGTAGGGTTGTATATTATGTGTCCATTGGCATTGTAGTAATAATAGAAATGATGATGGCAAAGAAAATGGCTTTGCTTTTTTGAGAGAAGAACACAAGCACAGGCAATTTCATTTCACAAGTAACAATGTATCTGCTAATAATAGGAATAATAATGGAAGAACAGAAAAGAATGTAAGCCAAGCAGTAAAAAGTGTGGAAATATCCAAGGTGGAAGAAATGGCTAAAATTCCACCAAACATTTTCTAGTGTATACGTTCATAAGTCTGCTTTGCCATATATTTTGGCCATCATTACCATTTTTGTCCAGTTAATAAAGCCGCGGTTTTCTGACCAAACCACCACACATTTGGAAAATAATAGAAAAAATGTAAGTACACAGAGCAGTAAGAGAATTTCTCGTAATGTACTCGTTTACAAGAAATGCTCATTTTCATTCTCTATTTCAAATGTTTAATGTGTTTGTTGGGAGGTTGGTGCCAACATTGTAAAAATTTGGGAGAGATGAGGCAACAACAATAATAATACAGCATTTTTTTTTGAGCAACAACAAAAAATATCTTTATGAAAAGCATTAATGGTAATGTAATGTTTGCTTGGTCAATGAATGATCATCATCATTAATGGCCCTTTTTTAAGCCTTTAACTCTCTTTACTTGTTACTACATGTTACGATTGTGATTTTGAGTTGAGTGCGGAATTCCTTATTTTTACTATTCTTTTACTATTATTTTTTTCAAATGAGTTTTCCAATAGCAGTTGTTTTGAAAAAGTAGAGAGTTTTGAAGAAGAAATCACTTTTGCAAAGAAAGTGTGGTAATAACGGTGCATGGATGAGTGAACAGTCATCACATAATAATCAGGAGAAAATAGCAACACCATCACTAAAATATATATGCTACTATTATGTTTACTTTGAGAAAGCATTCAAGGAATTTTCTTTTACATACCAACCAGAAGAATTCAGGGAAAACCGTAAAATCTTTTAATTTAATCCATACTCAAAAAAATCCTATAATATTCAAAATTGAGTCAAGAAACTACGGCAATTGTGACGAGGAAGCTAAAAAATAATATCTTCTTTTTATAAAAAAACTCGGTCACAATTAAAAAAATCACGGGTTGACCCCGTCCTCCTTAAATAATGATTTTACAACTGTTATTCATTCCCCATAAAAAACATTAGTAAACATTTTATTTTAAAACCGGCCTAGATAAAAAGAAAATTACGTAACATAAAAAATACTCAAAAAATAGTTATACACCAAAACATCATTGTCATTGTCTCTTTTTCGTTTATTTTTTAAAAGAACAGAATATGTGAATATAAGCATTATTATTATTTCACCCGCATCCACACAGACAGACAGAAGAAGACGCACATTTTTATATTCTCATTCTCTTCGCATTTTCTACTCATTTATGTGTGCTTATCCTATGATAATAAAACTTAAAATACTTTTTATTATTATTCTGGAGTCGGTACGTTTTTTTTCTCTTTTTCTTTTTTCCTTTTCCTCTTTTCCAGTGCCAAAAGGGATTTTCTCCGCATTGTTACTTTTCCTCAAGCAATAATACTCTTATTCTTAATGGAAATGAAATACACTCTGTCTGTATACATATAATAACATAACAGCTTATACTACTTTACTCTCTTTCCATTTTCTCTTTAAAAAAAAGAAGAAACAACTTTGCTGACTTTTATATTATGTCGTCCTCCTCCTCGTCTCCTTAATGTGTTCAGCGTTCTCCTTATTCAGATACACTTACACTCACACATACACACACTTTTTACCCATTTCCGACTTCCTCTCTACTTTATATTTTCTTCTCTCTCTCTCTCTCTCTTTCCATGTTCTTCTCATGAACAAAAGGAAAGAAATAAAACTTTCTCTTTTTCTTCAGATTTCATTTCTCTGTCACTGTTTTGTGTCCTTCTTTTTTTAACATTTTACGCAACTTACTCTCTCCCTCTATATCACTACAGGGTACTTTATCTATGAATGCACCCATTTTATTACATATATATTTTTTTTAAAGCTTTGCTGAAAAATTTATAATAATAATAATAATGATTTTCCAAAGAAAAGTGGCACCATCATAATATGATCATCGCCGTTTTTATTATTACAACAATAAAAAATCCTTTAGTAATAATGGTTGACGGTGAATCAAAAAATTAATGTTCTGAGAAGAAGAAATGTATGTATACCTATTATAAAGTCTTCGCTGCATGGAACCATTTTTAAAATATATATCTTGAAATCCTCTCTGCTGCTGGTTTTCTATTGTCATTTATTTTTTAAAGGAAGCGCTAAACATAACTAATGTCATCTTTGTTTTTTTTGTAGCATGACAGTATATATAACAGTATGAGGTTTGGATGATGATTCATAATTTGCATAATTCCATGAAAATAAAACCTCTTAAAATTTTTTACTTCAAAATAATTTTTATCTTTTTTTGGCTACTCCTTGCTGCGTGTCTAATAGGTTAACAGTAACTTTGTTTTCAAATAAAAATATTAAATGTATGCTTAATATCCTATTACTCTTTAAGAGTTTTTACTCTTTTTTTATATTATGAACGACCCCCTATGATATAATAATAATAAAGCATTCCCCATTAATTTGCTATTTTTTTGGTGTTTATTTCCAGAGTAAGCATTACTTAAAACCTTTTATATTTGTGTGTGTGTGCGACTTTACTTGCGAGTGTTAATGACTTCCGCACTTGAAAGCAATCAACTCTTCTCCTTTCTTCTGCCATTCAAACAAAAGGCTATACTTTGACCATTTCCGTAAAGAGCATGTAAATTAGAATTATATTATTATACTTCTCTTCCATGAACTCACTCTCTCTCCCTTTTCCACAAAACTTTTTGTTTTTATTGCAACATAATACATACAAAATATATATAGGCATGTATGTACAAACGGAACATTATTATCCTTTAAAAAAAACTTGCGGGGGGATTCTCTCTTTTGCTACTGCCGTCGTTCCCTTCTCTCCCTCTCGACATCATCGTCGTCGTCGGGAATGTAAAAGTAAAAGGGTCACACTTTTACTCTCAAATTACCCAACCCTAAACCATGTCCTACAGAGAAAATAAAGAGAGAAATTGTTATACAATTTTATTACCAATAGTTCCCCACAAAAAACGTATATACCATATAGAAAAGAGAGTATATAACAACAGATGATTATTTTGTTACGATACGACCTCCATGACATTAAATGGGCTATAAGGGTTAGTAAAAACCAACGAACATTATTGAACAAAACAACATAAAAACATGTTAAAATGTTCTCCAAGAGAGAGAGAGAGAGAGAGAGAGAGTGAGAGAGAGAACGAGGAGATCACTATATTAACTTGGAGTAAATATATATGTATGAATGCATTGTTTAGTGGTATGCATGGTGTCAGGATATATGTGTATACATAATGCGGAGAATAATGGTTTTGCATGCGCCGGGATCATTAGTCGAAAATAAAGAAGAAGAGAGAATAAAGTGTGTGTGTAGTAAACGATTAAGAGCTATTCACAGTGGGCCACTTATCGCGTGTTTGGATCTGTCGGGGGGAAAAAAATGTGAATGCGAGCAGAATGTGGATATATATATGTAGTCGAGTTTGAGTTGAAGTCTGGGAAATAATAGTAATAATAATAAGCGTGTACAGCATTATGCCATGTTATGTTATAAATAATATTATGTGGTCCTTTGTAATAATGGTGACGGTAGTGGGCAATGATGAGGCTCTTCTGCTGCTGCTGCGTGTAAATTTCAAGTAAGTTACTGTTGACTGTATTTCGGTAGTTATTTTTAAAAAGGGAACGTTCATATTTAAAGGTGTACATGTGTACATGCTAGTTTATTATTTTGCTTTAAAATGTTTAATGAATTGAAGTGGTTACCAGAAGTAGTGTTCAAATGTGACATTCGTGACAAAAATATTTTGGGAACGTAGAAAAACAGCCAAAAAATATGTCAATTAAATATTAATGTAATGGCTATTCCTTTATTTATGAACTCTCCCATATATTATTATGCATAAATAGCTTGATATATTCATAATCTAAAAAAAATTAGAGGTTTTTGGTACATTAACTGCGCAATATTATCTATACCTATCTCTTTTCTAACCTTTCTATAAACACAGCATGTTTATTCCATTAATTATTTTTTTGCGATTTCCTATCAGCTTTTTTTTTACTTTTTTTTTGTTCACAAAAGCTTTGCTCACTTATAAAAATAATAATAACACAAAACAGTACATGTAAATACAAGTGCATACATAAAAATAGCTTATCTAGAATACGCCCAACAGTTTAAAAATGGCCCTATATATACACTGGTCATTTGTTATTTGCGATTGCAACAACAACAAAGGCAGCAGCAGCAAGTTGATTGCCTCTCTCTCTCTACACACAGCTCTCTACTAATTTTCTAATCATTTAGGTAGGGTTTTATATACACACATATTATTATTTTTATTTTATTATTCCATACACAAAATAGTGCCAACATAACAACAGGAAAAAATTATTCAGTAGTAGTGGTCAAATTGCCCTCCTCATCTAAATTGCCCTCTCTCCCTCTCTTCACTGGACTAATTGATCCCTGAACATTTTCCTCTTTTTTTTTGCTTACTGCTGCTACAATAACAACTACTACTACGACTGTTATCAGCCGATCACAAAATCGAGATAAAAACCATTTTCTCTGTATACCCTACATATATAGTACACCCCCCTACGGTGCTGTGTTTCCCATGTAATGTAATATATTTGTGAGTATGTATGTATTTGTAATGTAATGACGTATAGTTTTTGATAACATGTTTTCTGGTAATTTTTTTTTCAGTTTTGTACTGTAACTCAACACAACCACACCTTTTACTACACAAAATATAAAATGCTGCTGATGCTGTTGTTGGAAAGTACTTCCCGTTTTTGACACCCTTTCATTCAACAAGCGCTTTTATTTCACATAATAGTTCTAGATTCCCTACACACATGCTTATTATTATACATGCATTTAAAGGTAAAATCGTAATCGTAATCGTCCACCACCAAAAAAAATAAAGCTTAGTATATAAAGCATATATATAGAGTGTCATGCTATGAGTTATTTTGCATTTTGTCAATTCAAGTAAAAAAAGAATGAGCAATGAAAATATTTGTATATAAGAGCTCTCTGCTCTGTTGGCACCACACCACCACCACCGCCACTTGTCCATAAACATAAAAGGAGCAATTGCTCATGTTTTCCGGTTTTTCCCACTACTACTTCTCTCTGCTCTTGTATTCTCTCTAGTTGTAGTACTAATGGCATGCTAACATGAATGACTTTTAAATATTATATTATTATATATTTTGAATGCAACTTTAAAAGGGGAAAATGTTCTGTGTGTGTGTGTGTGTGTAGATTTGTATTTACGACTTTGGTTAAATGGCAGGTTTTACACCACACAAACAAAAAAATAATAAAAGTTTTACAAAAAAAATTGTAACTTGAAACGCAAGACATTTTATCATGATTCGGTGATGTTGTTTGATTTACATGTAATAAAATGCATCTATATTGTATACTATGTTGTATATGATACGCATTGAATACACGAAATAAAGTGGTAATAGAAGTAGTAATAATGCAAAACACAAACTAATGTGTTTAAAATTTGATATGGTGTATGGGAGCTTAATAGCTTTAGAGAGCGTTTTGTGTGTGTGTGTGTGTGTGTGTGACAGTAATTTATTGTCAGATGTAAAGGGCTGGCACGGCATTGCACACAAGTGACAAGGGTACAACCCTAGCAATTTTAAAATGAGAATTTAATATTTATATGCGTTTACTCTACAAACGTATTTTTTGGCAATTAAGTATGTAAATTTGGATAAAAACAATATATTTATGTATCTATTAGGGTTGTAAGGTTATTTAAATTTTATTTGCGAACTAATGTAACATGTTAAAACTGTGAACATGATGATGATTTGGCAAATTAAGTGATTTTTGGTAAATTTAAACGCTTTTTGTTAGTATGTTTCTTATTTGTAAGTTGGAATTGTAACATTGATAAGCGCATTTGGTGGCTTCTAAGCTATGTGATATGCACATATATAAGACCCTCATAATTTATATTAATACCTAATATGTACTACTTCAGCAATTACAAAAAAAAATGTGCTTTTATTTTCCACCAGTTTGTGGTTTGAATTCCATTTCAGGAGCAAAATATTATTTTTTGCGCCTATATGTAACATGATGATGATAGTATTAATATCGTCATCATGATCGTATTTATTATGTATCACGTAGATGATCATCCAGATAAAAATAAGATAAGATGTTGAGCTGAGCTGAATGAAATGGAATGCTGTGGTTTGGATGTTGTTAGATGATGGGTGGATGTACATTTATGTATCACATGACATCCAAAATTGGTATTCAAGGAGGGTCCTTCCTCCAAAAGCAGCAGGAGTGGCGAAAGGCGAAATGATGATGATGATGATGATAATAATAATATCCTTTTGAGTTTCTAGATCTCATCTTCTCTCTCTATCTACTTGTCGTCGTCGTGTGGCAAGGAATGGCGTGGCCATGTGTGGTGGTGGTGGTGGAGTGGAGTAGACTTGTCGACTATCTTATTATGGGAAATGGCAATGTTGAAGAAGAAGTTGATGATGATGGTATAGCAATGGCGTGATAATGGGTTTTCCTTTATTTGCTATTCATGAGTTGTGATATATTGTGATATGGTGAGTGAAGAAGAAAAGGGGAAAATCTCGGCACAATCTCTCTGTGAAAAATAAACGAATCTTCTCACTCGGCACGACAATCAGACTCATCTTATTTTCAAAGGTCTCTCGAGACATTTCATTTCCATTCCATTCTCCATTTTCTCTCCATTACAGTCACCATTCCCCATTAAATTTCCTTTACACACAAATTCTACGTCTTTCTCTATTTTCTTTAGCACAAAAGTGTGGTCATGTGGAGTGTTATGTTATATGTGTGTGTGTGTGTGGGTATGGTAGGTATGTATATGTGTAGTGAGCTTGTGTTCTTGGAAAAGAAAATTGTAATGTTTCCTATCATCCTTTTTCGACGTCTCCGTATCCATTTCCATTTTCTTTTATCGTCCTAGTCATCCTACTATATATAGTCCTGTTTAAAAGATGATGATGATGGGATAAATAAAAAAGAAAGCTGTGTGTGTCTGTATGTTTTTTTATTCTCCCATTTTCCATTTTCTTTTTTTTCTCAGCAGTTGGTTTGGTTATTTTTGATGAACTCACGTACATGTACACGTACTTGAGTACATACATGAGAAAGAAAGAGAAGATTGGTGTAAACAAGAAAATGGAGGAAAAAAAAAGAAAATGATAATTCACACGCCTTTTTCTCCATTTTTATATATTTTTTTCTCTTGAAGATGGCAAAAAGCATTTTTCTTTTGAATTTTTCAGTTTTTTACCGTAACATTTTTAATTACAGCACAGTCGTTTAATAAATTATACAATATTTTTGGTACATTGTTTTATTGTTGGTTGAAATTGTGAAATGGAAAGATGATATGTGAGTGTCTTTTTAAATACAAGAAAATTTCTGGTTTTTTCGGATCCGGCTTAATTTACAAAAGCTACGGTGTCACTTATATAACATAACCGTCTGATTTGAAATGTGTTTATGCAAGTGTGAAACATTGTAAAAAAGGCTGCTGTTACGCGAGAGAGTTTTTTTTTAAACAAAAACAAATATATAGATTGAAGTGGAACAC
>JAHZNC010000632.1:0-12243 GCA_027744095.1 Zhuqinia jingwanae | reverse complement strand
GGAACACCCAAGCCATCAGACGAGCCTGTTATTGGACTTAACCTATCTGCTCAACCATATTCTGCCTTGGTTCAGCGAAGAGATTGAAATTTTGATATTATGAAATAAAATACGATTAAATAGTATGTACTTCAACAAACTAATGATTATATTTAGTCACATGAATCCATAAATGAATGGAAATTGTCTTGGTATACACTTTGAATTTTGAATCTCTCCGGATTTCACTGCTTTTTGCCCATATTTTTACTATAATAATGCTTATAAATTATTAATTTTTCTTTGCTTGAATCAATTTTTATCTATGGCTTAAGTTTTCTGTGAAGTTGTAAAATTGTGTCTATGGAGGATATCCGATGGGTAATCATTCCGTTATACTTGTTTATAACTCAATTAATTAAATAATATGCTATTTTGTAAATAGGCACTACATTTAAATATATGTACTAGCTATAATAAGCTAATGTGCAATGTAAGATTCTGTCATGTTTAATTTGTTAAAATGTCAAGTGCTTATTTTTGTCCGTTTTAAATAAAACATTTCTTTAAAAGTAAACACGTTTATCGTACAAGTCAACCACGAATAGTCTATTCTGATCAGTTTATTGATAAAATGACGATGGTAGGTGGTAGGTTGACAGAACATAGAACTGAAATTGATTATGATCGGAGCGTACAAAAGGAGAAACTCTTATTTCCATATCCAAGTCAACAGAAAATTCGTTCGAGCACGTTCAATATTTTAAATCCCGTAAATAAATTTCTCGTAATCGTTATTAAAAAAACGTATTCAATGCCAATAATGAAAAATCATTAGAAGTGGAAGTCTTTTCTGTCATTTGTATTTATTATCAAAAATTTAGAAAACAAAATTCCAAAATGTTGTACTATTATTGTTCTTTGCTGCCACTATACAGTTTGTAATAATTACTTTGTATTGATGAAAAATGGCTGCCGCTCCTCAACCTCCACCAATGCCCAGAGCAATTATACCAAAAGGTGTTCCACCCGGCCTTGAATTCCTTTTACCAACAAATCAAATCATTGTCCAAGAGAACCGAAATCGGGGTTTATTTTCCACTTCCGAAAAGCAATACAACATCATGGATGCCAGGAATCAACGGCTGTACTTCGCTACAGAGACATCATATTCCGCTTGTGGAAGTAGGGGACAGTACCGAAACTGGGCAATTAGCATTTTTAACTGCATGGGTCAACCAGTCATTAACGGAAATCGAACTGGAGGAACTTGTGATACTAATCAGGTATTTGTAAACTCTTTTGGCGGCGTGAACCTTGGAGGAATCGTACAACAGCCCGGGTGTTGCATCAATTCTTGGAATATAGTGGATGGCTCGGGAATTCCTGTTTTGTTCCTGGATGGTCCACCCGGTGGGTTGTTTTCTGAGCGAGAATTTCCTATCACGACCTTTCAAGAACCTCGTCGACACGTCGGCAAGATTACAAAGAAATTTACAGGGATGTTTGCAATGCAAGACGTATTCGGAGTGGATTTTCCGTTCGACTTGGATGTGAAATTGAAGGCTGTTTTAATTTACGCTGCATTCCTCATTGACTTTCAATACTACGAAAATTATGGTAACAGCAATGATAGTCACCGTCGTTAGGTTCGACTCGGCGGGACTAGGACTAAATTAAGCACAAAAAAGATTCCATTTTTTATCAATAATGAAGTATGTGACGGATCATCATCAGAAATGAATAACTTGTTGTTGCTAGTTGAATGGTAAATAAACCAGTATAGAAAATTTCATTCTTTGATATGTCATGAATTATAAAGATTTAGACCACATACTCAACAGTTGCATTTTTACTGATAATTTAAAATAACCTCTCAAAACAACATAACTCACAAGTAATACTTGTAAAGTGTATAAAGTAGAATTAAACAGAAAAATGTTGGAAACGTTGAAGCTTTCGACGGCTAAACATTAAGCATGACCTCCGCCGGAATTCTCGCTGATTCTATAGGTCTCGAGTATCTCATTCATTTCAAGGAACTACTAGTCAGTCGTGATGATATTAGCTGTGTCATCGTAAGCCTCCAGACAAGCGAAAATGTAGTTTTGGTCTTCACATTTGAGCTCAGTCCAAAGTATTTATCCTTAGTTCAATAACTGAGTAGTTGAAATATAAAATAAAATTGATGAACTGTTGGGAACAGTTTGCTGATAAAGCTCTTGCTATGATCAGTTTGCCACAATCCTCATTATTATCAATATGCATAGGTAAATAGTTAGTTGAGAGGGGAATACATTCAACATTGTGGTTTGTTGATGTGATGAAAAACTTTTGTATTTGGTTCCATGTCATATACAATTCATGGACAAAAGTGATGCTTTTAGACACGTTGCTACCGCAAACTGTCTATCAAACAATTCCAAATAAATATCACAAAAAGCTTTTCAATCAAAGAAACGTGTAACTGTGTAACCTATATATTTAAGTAGTCTTTAAACGGCACAAAATTGTTGAAAAGGATGACAAGAAAAGAACCTCCCCCAGTAACTCCCGCCGTGATTCCCACGAACACCCCACTCGGTCTGGAATACCTCCTTACAACTCACGAAATATTAATCACAGAACTTTGTAGTTGGGAAACATTCGTGGACCACCGCAATGCCCGCAAAAAATACGAAATTCTGGACGCCTGGGGTCGTCGTATCTATTGTGCCGCCGAAAGTATTCGTCCTTGTGCAATGTGTAATGTAGACTGGAATATCGTCATTTATGATTCTGGAGGAAGACCAATATTGAGTGGGTCCTACTTCCAAAGAGATTGCTGTGCAAGAAATTCTACTGACCGCTTAAATGTGACCTCCCTGTCAATGGGTTTGCCTCTGGGGGGACTATACCACAACACTAGAAAATGGTGTGCATGCCGGATTAAATCGAATATTGTAGATGATAATGGAAAACCAGCCATGATTTTAGATGAGCCTGGGTACTGCTGCTGCAAATGCTCAAGGGAATTCCCACGACTGATGTCTTTGGACCAACAAGAGGTTGGAAATATTACTACCTATAAAATCAAGGGCATTAGAGATTCAAATGACGTCTTTGGAGTACAGTTTCCAGCGGATTTGGATGTAAACCTCAAAGTCATTTTGGTCTACGCTGCTTTTTATTATGGACTCAAAGTTCGCTCGTCGTGGAGAAGATCACAAAGATTAAATTGATCGCAATCTATAAAAAACACTTTGCATTTTAATATCAAAATGTCAAATAAATTATCATATTTCCGACGGGGGAAATTATCCTTGAATTTTGTACACCAATTTTGTACACTAAAACTTGGTATTAAGCAATTACATTTACAAAAAAGTAAATCTTCAAATTACATTTCCTTTTCACCATTTGCTCAAAAACTTCCTGTTGTGATTGTAGTGTAGTTGCGTTGTGATACGCGTGTGTTGAACTTTTAAGGAGTAAAGAGTGAAGAATGTTGGGAGCTACAAAGTTCAGTAAGCGTCTTGCTAATGGAGGGTGGTTTATATGTACCAATTTTCGAGGAGGGCTTTTGGGTTGGGTTTCTGAATAAAAAACATGGCATTTCATAAAGACTTCATTTTGACCATGAAAATTATGTTTCCATTGTTCCCCTGAAACATTGCTAACAATTTTACAAATTAAAAAAATAATTGCATCAACTGTGACAAATTTTTGCCAATTCCGACAAATACGACGAAAGCCAATTAGTTCGGTAAAAGTTTCATCATCATCATTTTCACAATTGAACTTATAAAACATTCAAAATGAACAGAGAGTATCGCAAATTCGACGAACTGGCGGAAGTCTACATCCCACCCGCCACAGATCCCGAACACTTTTCTAATCTGCCGGACGTGCTCATTCCTCCAGACTACCATGAAATGGACGGTGACCCAATTGAAAAGGATATTGCTGATCTTATAAGAGAGACTCAAACCCCTCCATCCACACCCCCTGAATTGGAGCCAGGACGGGCAGGCTATAGTTTATTTCGTGATGTGAAGCACTATGTGGCTCCTTGCTACCAAGATGATGAATTTCAACGAATTTTTGTGGTGAAATTGATTCTCAGCAATATGGGTCTCTATATTCCCACAGTGCTTACTATGATAATAATAATGACATCAATGTAATCGATGCTTAATAAATGTAATCTACATATAATAATAACATTATATATTTGGTTTAAAATAGTCCTGTATTGTGCATGTTATGTTTTTACAGAGATGACTTTGATTATACATTACTGAACTATCCTAGATATCTCGTCGCTGTGTTTGTGTAAGATGTTATATAATTATGCAACAGATATACACATTTGACTAGATACTTACTGCATACAATGCATTATGTTGATTGAAAAGGCATGAAATCATTATACTTGTTTGCTTTAGATTGGCTATTGTTGCAACTACAGTTTACATTTATTTTGTGGGCCTGTTCAGAAACCCGCCGATGCTCTACGTTGCAGTTGGAGTACGGGTAAGCTTATCAGCATAACATAGTATTTCGCGGATCCAAAAATTATTAACCAAAATAATTCATATTTAAATTAAAACTGTATATAATATAATACTAATTAATAATTACACGCTTTCAAATTCCTCTTCAGTGTGTAATGATCACTACATTTTTCACATGCGGAATGCTTCTCTTGCACGTCTGCTTCCTGCGAATCATTGATCATCCACTCTCTGCCGCGGCTGAACACAATATCACAAGCAGCGACGACGACAAGACATCAGACGACAATGAGCAAGAAATACATGTTGAGCATCCTCCACCCTACATGGCCGTTTTAATAATAAGCTTGATGGGATTTGTGCAGTGTGTGGTATCTTTCCTCCTGCTCAAGCTCAAATACACTGTTGATGATTTCAGGATCCCATTTGTTATTTACACGAGTTGCTTTTCCATGAGCGCTTTATTGGTCACCATTGTGCTAAACGGTGGATTCGGAAATGACTATTTGGCGTATGACTTATTTCAGGTGATTGTCGGATGCTACGCCGCCTCAATGCTGTTGATGAGGACACCTCATTTTATGGGAAGATTGATTGAAGGCAAGGTTTGTCCCCTATTGGAAGGGGAGGTTATCTACGCACTGCTCCATTATGGGATATAAAACTGAGTTGTAATCAAGTTATGAATTTATGAAGATGTATGTATGCTGAAGATGTATTATCGATATATACGTGTAGTTATAGTTGGTACGACTTTTCAATTAAATAATAATTATATAGACAATTATGTGTGTGTTAAAAAATAAAATTGGAAAATAACTTGCAAAAAAGGATAACGTGATGAAAACCTTGTTGTACCAAGTATTTAAATATTTACACAACTTATTTAATGTAATACTTGTTATTTCTGTCAATTGTGTAGAATATTTTATGTGTGTGATTGAAAAACGTCCAATGTGGGGGAGTATGACCACAATGGGACATTGATATGATTTTCATCTCAATATCCGAACTTGATTTTTAAAAAAAACCCAAATCATATGTGCGAGGTTGAAGGTTTCCATTGTTTCTTTCTTCCCTGTAAAATTTACATAAAAACCCAAAAAGTTTTTTTTACTGGACAAAATAAATTTTGTTCCATAAAATTTCACTAAAAAAGTCAATTTCTTGTTTCTTCCTCAGTTTTTTTGAATTGCATTTTTGTTGGCACTGCTCAAAAGCCCGTTATTACTAGCCATCAACATGAAAAAAAATCGCCAACTTAGCAATGCCTCAGATTTGTCAGATGATGTCGTTTACACCCCATCATCTGCGACTCATCCCGAACATTTTTCAGACACCCACGAACCAAAACACCACCGTGATGTCGAAAGAGAGTCCATTGAAATGGGCATGACTGATGTAATTAGGGATGATGTAACCACCCCACCTACACCCCCGGAAATGGAACCGGGTCATGCCGGGTGTCGTTTATTTCGTGACAGGAATCACTACGTGGCTCCTTGCTACAATGATGAGTTGTTGCAACGGCGCTTCACAGTTAAATTGATTCTCTACAATCTGTTGACCTACATACCCTCTGTGATAATTATTATAGCAATAATGGCAAGGTATTAAAAGTAAAACCATTAATAAAAATAATCGTTCTTAAAATTACAAGAGGCACAAATAAATGTTCAACATGCTGTGTGTGCACGTTTATGTAATAGCCATCACGTTGATTATCAAATCGTTACAAATACTAAACAGATTTTTATCGTGTTTGGGTAAGAGCTTTAATTTTTTACTCAACGAAACGTATAATTCCATATAACCATCCGCTAAAGGCATGAGACCACTCCATTTTATTTTTTCATTGTGGTTTTTAGGTTGACTTTAGCTGTAGCCGCAGTTTACATTTACTTCGTGGGTTTGTTCAGGAAAAAGCCGATGCTCTACGTAGCAATTGGCGTACAGGTAAGATTAAATTCGCTAAAAAAAAGTTCGTCGTCGTGAAATCAGATTGTATATGTGTGGACGCACTTGACGTTTTTGATAAATATGTAGGTTCTACTAAACACTTCACTCTTCGCTTGCGGCATGCTCCTCATTCACGCCTGCTTTCTTCATATCATTTCGCACCCTTCTAGCCAAGCAGATGAAAAGAACGAGACAAATGCAGACGAAGAGGGAAGATATTTAGAAGTCGAGGATATTTTCACCCACTCTCCACCCTACATGGGATTTTTGATAATATCTTTGATAGCAGCTGTACAGGGTATACTAGTACTCCTGATTGCAAAGCGCAAATACTCTGTGAAGGACTACAGGATCCCTTTTGTTATTTACACGAGTTGTTTTTCCATGAGCGCTATCTTGGTCACCATTGCACTCAACTCTGGATTTAATAATCATCCAATTGCCTATGACTTGTTTCAAGTGATTACGGGATGCAACTTTGCTTCAGTAGTGCTCATGAGAACGCCCCATTTCATGGGAAGATTGTATGATGGCAAAGTTTGTCCCTTGAGGGAGGGGGAGATCTTGTATGCACTGCTACACTATGGATTATAATAAATGTTGAGACAACATAACTCAACATAATATGTATAGGTGTGCATATTATATAGTTAGTGTTATAATAAATTATTATAATTATATAGATATTTATTGTTCCATTAATTATGCGAAACATGAATTTATGGCATGGTCTTTAATTGTAAGGCTTATTGAGCTACTTTTTACACATGTTGTCGAACCTTATTTATATATTTTTTTGCTCATTGTACTTAATTGGCGCATGAAAGGGCGACTTATCGTTATCCTTGATCCCTCCAAACTGAGGTCTCAAATGATGCGCATCAATATGGTTTAAAATTTCCGTCGTCCAGCCATTCTTGTCTGTTCCTAAACATTTGATTTTTTCCATTGTCCTTGGTGCAATAATAGGCTTGAGTAGCATAAGAACCGTGGAAATGAGAGACGGACAGTTCACGAAATAGCACTGATGCAGTATTTCGGGATAGTAGGCTTCGTAAATTGCCCCAATTTGAAGAAAGTTTTGGACAGACTGATAGCTAAAGAGTTGGCTCCACGCAAATCCTTCCCAGTCAATTATTAAAATCATTTGAGTGACCGGCGGAGTTCCAGGTTTTGCGGGGTGGAGGGTCGACGCACTGATTTTTATGTTTTTCACTAATTCCTCGAAACATTCTGTAAGATATGCAATGAATTCGGCTGATTTTCCTTGATTTACCACTTTGCGCACGTCCCACTCCCCAAATGCTGCGGTCATGACTGAAATAAAGATGCGCCACATCAATAAAATCCGATAGGATCTGTTTTGCAAAAAGCTAATAGGATGTCGACTAAACTAGACTCTGTCTGTAGACAGAAGACTATACTGCTTTTTTATACTTTTATGGAAACATTCATTTAAGCTATAAATAAATAATATGCAAGATCCTTTACCCGGCCGTCCTTCCTTGTCTATTCCATCCATCCATTTGGGAAAATTTTCCTTGTAGTATGACTTGGATAAGTTCCCGATTATCTGCGTGTCTAATTTATTCTCTTTTCGCCAATTTTTGGCCTGTTTAAAAAATATTGTCATAACAAAATATGATTCATACATTAAGTACAAAAATGGAACTTTAGAGCATTTATTTGTATTACAAGAACTGGAATGACTTTGTAATGCATAATAATGACACTACAAGGCGTATTTTTTTTGGTTTCAACCAAAAGCGGATCAACATCCAATTCATAAATGAAAATATAAAATCTTACATTTCTTAGCATTGCTTCAGCTTTATCCTTGTTAAGATCTCGAGCTGCATTATTAAAAATTGTTAATTCATAGATAGGTACACATATTCTTTATAGTTTAAACACATTACTACACTAAATAATACTTCATTCAAATTTTAATAATACTTTGGAATTATTTTAATATTACCTCTTAACCATCTCAAAAGAAACATGTCATCAGAAGCCTCCTCTTCTGTCAGTAAGTCAGCCTACTTTACCCCTAAACTGTTGTTGAGTGTCAGTTAAAAATAAAAGTTTAAAAATAATTGATTCAATTATGATTTATAAATATAAGGGAATATTATGAAAAAAATACAGCTACAACTATTCCTCGAATGAACAATTTATCACATGAATTAAATGAAAGATTAACTTACCGTCTCCAAAACTGCTAGTTCCTGTATAGTTGGCAGCGCCATTGTGATTGCTGCAAAAAAAATTGTGACTTTAGTAATTTCAAAAAATCTTTGTCAATCAAAAATCCCTCTCACTTTACCCCTATCAACATATTTTTCAAAGCTCAATATGGATTTTTTTACTTCAGAAATAATATATATTAAAGGTTATAACAAAAATAAAATGCTCGCTTTGCACATGCAAGATCGTTAAACAAACATTGTTAAACTTTTAACTGCACGTTTTATTATTACTTTTAAATTCAAGTTGATCGTCTACACCTTTAGTTCACTTTGTGATAAAATAATTTCTGTCAATGCGTATTATTCATCGATCCTACAGTTTATTATGCGCAGTAAATCTACTTTTGAGGTAAAACGATGTACAGAGAGGCAGCAGCAACAACATCAGTTCATGTTGGCTATATACTAAACACTGGCAAACCAACGTTGTTTACATCTGACGAAGAGGTCTCAAAATGTCACCTCGTCAATCACTGCTCATTGATATTATGACTGAATAACAGTGTACTCACTAAATTTTAAAACACTCTTCCAGTCATTGTAATGATTTTATACGGACTACATCCCTACATGAATATCTATGAATGGTAGTAGGCAACAATTCTTGTTCACAACTTTTGTCATGCTGTCTGCAACCATTTATTTTATGAATGTCTGCTGCTTTTGTTCCAGAGGTCCAGTTTCCGCAACCATTTTTTCTGTAGGAAGTTGTGGTTAGTGCAGCCACAGCAGAAAATTGCTTCCACTACCTATGACCACAAACTGTATAATCATTTTGCGTATAACAAGTGTCGTGGCCACTTTACTACTAAGAGTTGTATACATAGTATAAAATCTTGGCCATTATCTGATTTGATTATACATTTTATCCTGAAGAATTACAAACAAAACCAAGATTACATTACTTAACGGGACTCGCACTAAAGGAGAGATGCGCCAACAGTTTAAAATAAAGCTCGATATAAAGCGCGTGGCAAGGTTGGACCTTGCATAATTGACCTTCACACGTATAGCAAATACAATGTTAAAAGTTAGTGGATACCTACACATATGACTTTAAATATAACGCTATGGCAAGGTAACTTGAGATAAAAATAGCTTCTTGTGACATTGCCCCCATATGATCACCATCTAAACTTAATTTGGAGAAAATTCAATGTATTTGGGTAGGTACAAAAAGTATAATTTGCAAAAATTACAAAATTAGATTTTTTCTCTCAATATTTTTGAATTGTGAAAAAAAATCATTTGACAAAATGTAGGAACATTATTTATGAAATCAAACTTTTTTGTACTGAATCTGTAATTTTATAACGCGAGTTTAATTTTTTGTGTTGCTTTCTTACGTATGTATAGCTGATTGCAAGCAAAGCAGTGGTAGTAAATTATATCAGAACACCATGCACACAGAGAACAAACATGAAATCATGTGATAGACGTTCTACGCACTATTGACTATGTACAATGAGAATGAACAATTCACTACAGTCACAAAAACTGGAAAAGTGAAAGACTTTCGATTGGCTTGGTTAGTTGCATATCCGATGCACGTGCCTTTTCACATCTCAAATCAGGATGACCATGAACTGCGCAGTCATGTCAGAACAAATGATAGGAAATTAAAAATATGTAACTATAGAACGTTGTAATGTAATAAATAAGTAGCCGAACGTATTTCCTCACTTCCAAACACACACATTCTAACCTACCTCTGCATCCACCTCGTATGAGTTCCATATCATAACTGTCATATTCATAATTTACAGGCAACCCTTACTTGCAATTTTTTAGCTTAAAAATCACTTTTAAAATAGTGGGGATGCTTCCCCGGAGGAAATGGGTACCTGTATAGTGATTTCAGGCAATGAAGTGTATTCAAATACCTAAAAAGGAATTCTGAAATACTGGTTAGATTTTAAGGGAATAATAGTGACATGTGGACGGACAGAGCAATCGCATTAGCTATCCTTTCAAGCCCTTCGACTTAATAATAAAATATAGAGGGAATGCGGCTACCCATTTTTAATATACAAATCCTAGCAAGGGCAATACAGAATATCATGCAATTCCAAAATTAGAATAACAATGTATGCAGTATTAGTAATTATAGTGGTAATATTGTATGTATTTAACAATTATTGTACCCATGCACCAGAGGTGTTAGGCACGTATGTAATATATTTTCATGGGTAAGATGAGATTGATATATTGCCAATTAGAGAAATATATTACTTATAATTTCTAAAGTGTTTTTCGTTTCAAAATTTTGCATGAGCAATTTTTTTAAAGAGTTCTCAGTTCGACCGAATTACTTGCACGCTTCTTTCGTAGTACAACTAATTTTTATGATTCGTGCATTCAAACAAAATTGTAAAAGTTTTCTATGCGGCTTCAACAATTAAACACTTAAATAGTCCGTACTCAGTACTAATTCTAATTGTTCTTGTAGAAACTCTTACACAACAATAAAATACTTTCAATATTACTATTATTTTATGTGAATTGGGATTCCGAATTTGGGAATTCAAGTACACGAAAATGCATAATGCTTTAATTATTTTGTTAGACATGTAATTGTGTATAGGGTTTACCACGTATGTAGCAAAAAATTGGTTGGGCTGAGCAGGATTACAAATCCGAAATCCGAACTGTGGCACTGGAGACCCAAACTGGTAACGACGATCTGATGTTTTCAAAGGTGGTCCTCACGAGTTTTTCACTTATTAAAATACTTGTTTTTAGAAACTTAACTGAGCGCATTTAAATAGAATGTGAATGAGTAGATTTTGCAGAGCAGTAATGTGGAATGTTGGTTCATTGGTCTCATTTCATTTAGCCTGTAATAACTGAAGGAAATGTGTGAATGTAGGAATGTTGGGAGAAGAATTTCACTTAGGTACACATCTCGTAACTTTTTCTATCGATACCTTATCTTATTCTTTTACTTTAATTTGACACAAGGCTACAAGAGGGACATTGTATTCTTTTGCATTACGATTTTCTCTCATAATAGGTTTCATTGATGAAATAGCGATGAAGAGAGATATGAAGTAGTCAACGATATGTAGCTACATAATTTAAAGAAAGAATGAATTTAATGAATGAGTGAATGAATTTAAAGTATCATACCGTATTATTAGATGATATATGATTGGATTCTTCATCAGATAATCATTGTTGTATTTGCATTGATGGTTATTATTACATAATGTTCGTGTGAAGTTTATTTTTCCTTTAATGTACTAAAAAATTATTGTTTTTGTGCTGTAGTCAGTTTCTTAGACCATATCTTATTTCTTGAAAAAGTGAATGAGAATACCACCACTTGTGCAAACTACATAATTAAACTAACTTTCATTGAATATAATCTTGAATTGTTATGAAATATTAGAAATATTAAAGAAGCTATACAAACAGCACTGACGTAGACTTACAGTGATATTTGTTGAATGCGGCATGTAATGCAAAAAATTAACTTATGACATGAAATGAACAAACGCCTGTTTTTAAACTACTAGTAACATGAATGATACTCTGTTTTATTGGCTGAATACCACTAA
>JAHZNC010000631.1:0-32977 GCA_027744095.1 Zhuqinia jingwanae | reverse complement strand
TTATAGTTGTTTGTTGGCAATAAAAAAATGTGTTTGTCATTGTGTTCAATAGCAAGTATAACTTTTTTTAGTGTATTTTTTAATGTAAACTAATACTAGGTGTAAGTTTATAGCTTACTCGACAATCTTTACCCGAATGTGTTTTTTAAGATATTTGCCAAAAAAAATATATAATATAATTGATACATTCCGTTGTTTTAAGGAAACAAAATATATGTATTTGGTTATAATAAATGTTTTATCTATTAGATTATAGAATAAATACAAAAATGAATGTGATGAGAAATGAAAGCATTTATATCCGTCGTATTGTTAAATTGTTCACAAGAGATATTTGTCAATAACAAAAAAATATTGAAATAATAAAACCATAAATGTTTTTACTTGTACTTTATTTAATTGCAACGATTGATCTAATTGATTATTTTTACAGCAGCAGCAGTTAAAATAATGCTCTTTTTGCAAGATAATGTAACATGTTGCTATTTGCCTATTTTAATAATATTTTTTATATCTTGTTCCTTTTTGCCCTCATTTAATCACTAAAAATCATGATTTAGCATAAAAGAAGTGTTGATTACGTGCAAAAAACCTTTGTAGTCGACAAACCGTTTAAAGAATCTGGAACAGAAATTAAGTTCATCTTTTGTGTACCACTTTCCCTCATCATTTGCATCTCTTTTCATACAATTTCATGCATGAAAGGTTATCTCTGAGCAAAGTGCGAAATAAAATTATTAACAGTAATAATAATATAAAAATGACACTATTGACGATTTATAGTATATCATACATGCTTATGTAGTCTTAAACTCGTTTCATATCAAAAAATTATTGTTTACACAAATTTTCTTAAAGAAAATTATACTTTCATATTAACACAAGTTGACAACTGAATTGAATACCGTGCCTTTTTATTACGCATCATAATATATCACACAATGCATATCTCGTGTAGGAAAAACAAAACCGGATTTCCCTAACATCATCGCGCATTGATAAGTGTTGATCTCATCCATCTCATCGACCTCTAGTCTATTTTTTGATTCACTTTCTAAAATTATATATTTGTCCCTCGACCTTCGACTTCTCCTGGATGCTATTTTATAAAAGTGACGAATTCATGTACTACAATCACAGTAGTACATTATGTCGGTGATGATCTCATGCATGCAGCTCTCGCTCTAATATTTAGGAAGTAAATGACTATTTTTATGAGAGATGCCTCATGCTTCAACTGTGTGTATAATGTCATCAAAGCTTATGCATGTGTAGCTCAATAGGTAAATTTATTTTTATACAGAATCTCCTGCGTGGTAAAAACTGTACACAGAGTAGACACACAGGGACAAACAGGGACACATGCAATATTCGTGTGCTACGCTGCTACTACTATAACCGTTGTTGCATTGAAAATATGCTGTACGGGAAAAAAATAATTTTCACCTTGAATCATGGATCTGACTGAATGACTTAACTGTACTGTTAAGGTATTCACCATGATATCATGAATGATCAATGTAAATTACGTACACATCATCATCATCAATGTAAGTGTAATGTGCTTTATGTAATGTAGGTAGGCATATATGTAATATTTGTTTTTTAGCTCCTTCCTTCTTTTATCCTTCATTTTATATATCCATATCGCATAGCACGTGAATTAACCAAATTTTATCGAGAATTGTGCATTTCAGAGTACTGAGCTGTAGTGTTGTTGGAAGTAGGATAAAATAAATAGAGCTGAACAAGTTTACTGATTCTGATTGAGAGTGTTATTTTATGTGTTGACGAACACGCATATAATATGTGTACCTACATATTTATATGCATGTACATTGCATGAAAAGCAACAAAGATGCTAGTCGATAGCAAAAATAATGAGTGATGAGGATGTACAGAAGGTGATATCGATATTATAATATATTATATTATATTTTGTATGTGGGAGCAATAATACTGGAGAGTATTATATATGAGCAGTTCAATAACTAATAATGGTAAGGAAACCTTCAACGAAATTATTTTAGCTTCTCTCTGGCTATGCAGCAGTATCCTTCGCATAATATATAGTAACTCAAGGGATATTATTCCAGAGCTAGCTATAGATGTTGAACGTACAAGCCAATGCAACATATAGGCATAAAGCCATCAATTGAACAAAACTTTGGTTATTGGTACAGCCACAATAAAAGAATATTTAACTCCACTACTGCTACCTACTTAAACAGTGGGGTCTGAGGTAGAACAACTTCTCGTTTACGTGTTCCCAAAGTCAATTCAGCTCTCTCATAAGTACTACTCGTCACCACCAACAAGTCAAGTCTCAGTCGAGTCAGTTGAATGCATTGGGAATGAATTGGTTGAGGTTGTGGATCGCGGATGCGTGTTCAGGTTTGATAATAAAAGAGAATGTCTCTTCTCCTATACTTCTCTTTTCGTCTTTGATAAAAGAGAAGCCAGCAAATGTTTAACAAAGCTTGCCTAACAACGAAGAGAAGAAGGAAGAAAAGAGGTTGGCTTTTTTTTTGGCTTTGTTGAGTTTACTTGCTACATGCTACACTTATTGTAAATGCCCAACAAACTTATTTTACTTGCATGTTTGCATGTATGGACGTTCAATGCAGTTTTGTTGCTGCTGCTGGAAAGCGTTAAGAAACTCGCACCTCTCACCCCGTTCTCACGTGTTTGCGTTTGGGGCTTTGTACGTGCCCACATTTTTCATTTACAGGATTTTCTTTACTCAAATTGAATGGAAAATAGTACAAAACTTATATTATCATTATGTACATGTATTTCTCTGTGAAACTTTTTTTTAGTGCGTTTTGTTCATCTCAAAGTACATAGTCCATCATTTATCATCATCACCCATGCACATGAAGACATATTGCATACAATACATAATACATTTACACATACTTAATACAGAGTACCGTGTGTCTCATCGTCACACATAAAAACAATGATAAAAAAATGTTTTTTTTTGATCGGTTTATTATTATGCTGTTGTGGTGGCTGTTAAGCCTGTATGGTGTAAATACACAATTATTATTATTATTCTTATAACAATGGCACATTGTATACCTACATTTCGTATGCATAATAATATGCTATTGTATTGTGGTGATTGTGCATAATATGAATAATACCAAGAATTTTATCACAATCAGTTGACTTACTGTGTAATGTGCTGCTGCTGCTGCTGGATGGGATTTTTAAAACCTACGAAAATAGTGCTCAGTTTTGTCAGTGTGGGATTTCGGGATGCTGGTAATCCAATGTATCATTGAAGTAATAATACAAATAATAATAAGCTGGGTATAAACTTTTGTACTTTTGCATACCGCACTGCATATTAGAGATAATGTGTGCCAGTTGTTCGTGTTAACTTTATTTGTTCAACCAGCTCAACATGATCAAGTCATCATATATTATCTTGAATCTTCCAAAGCTCTCGGGTACACATGCACTCATCCTCCTCATCTTGTACTCATAAAGTTGAATGTTTAGTCATCTATTCACATCTGTCTGTTGTGTACGACGGAGTACTACCGTGATGTGATGAGTGTGCAAGTGAGCAGCAGTAGTAGTAATAGTAGTAGTATCATCATTTATTATATCATCATCTAACGTAATCGTTTGGTTTGGTTGGATGTTGATAATAAAGAATAAGACAAGATGTTGTTGCGCGAAACTATTCTCTCCTGGTGCTCTTGTAGTTGTTGTGTGCCTGGCTGTGTTCTTTGTGATGAAGGTTCTTCTTTTGATTCAGTCAGCCAGTCATTGTAGGATAAGTGCTCGTTGGTCATTTTATTTTGACTGTAACACTGTGTAAATTTCATTTTCCATTGGAATGTTAAAGTTAAATAGTAATTTGTCTATAGATTATATTCAAACGATTTTTATATTGGATATAAAAGGGGCTTGATACCTTTCTGCCAAATGAATACGTTTGCAAATTGCAAAGAGATTCGTTGCATATGTGTATATAAAAATACCACACAAACCACTACAAAAAGCTGCATGTCATCACTGTAAAAAAAAGTTATGAAGTGGTCCTTGCAATTGTTGCAAAAGTCATCAACATTTTTATGAACTGAAGAACGTGTGCCACACATCACACAAACACATTACAATGGGATGCGCTTTGAACAATTATATTATTGGCAACAAATGAGATTTTGTTGCTGGCAATAAAAGACATTATCCAAAGTCAAACGTCAACATATTTAGCAGAAAAAATAATAAAAGTTTTGAGGTGTTTTTGTAGCTCTATTTTTGGGGTATAACGATATTATATCGTGTTCTTTTGGTTATATTTCTGATATACACTCCATAATATTAGCACAGTCAACGAGATATAGAGCTACAGGTGCTTGCTCTACATACATAGTTCAGTTCACAAAAATTGTCATCATGATGCTTAATAAAATTTGGTTCCTGTTAAGTGCACGTAAAACGTAGTTAAGTAGTGCACCAGTGTTGTATTCTTTTCTACATCATCCAATATCTATAATCCATACTCCCTACCCACCTACGACTTACCTACCTTATCTTAATTTAAAGTTGTTCCAGCATAACTTGTGGAAGTTATAAGGANATTCTTTTCTACATCATCCAATATCTATAATCCATACTCCCTACCCACCTACGACTTACCTACCTTATCTTAATTTAAAGTTGTTCCAGCATAACTTGTGGAAGTTATAAGGAGATTTGCGTGGAATCATACCAATACTTCTTGGATAATCTCTACAATGGACAGATAGTTGGATTTTCGACATTTATTCAACCTTCCATTTAGGTAAGTTTAAAAAGTAATAATTCATAAATAATGTACCAAAAATAGTGTATCTCTACATATACAAGTTAAAGGACAATGCAAAAAATATTCATGAGGGCTGGTGTATTCATACATCAAATTTGATGTGTAATCTTGTTATCTATGACCATACGTTTGAAGCGTCTAGAGGACTTCCATCAACATATTTTGGCTCCATATTCTTTTTTAAAAGAAGTGATCCAACTTTTGGAAATATAACTATTTAATGCATCCTTGAAGCTTTTAAATGTGACTGCGTCATAAATTGAATCTTGCAAAAAAAATTAAATTGAATTGATAGGGTTATTTGGACAAATGGATATTGCTGATGTATCATGTTATGTCTATTTATACAAGTACGAAAACTTAAAATAACTCACTACTACTGTGCTACGTTTGCCATACACAAACCATATTTTTCCTTTATACACGCTCATTAAGTTCTTTACTCGCTTAAGTAATCAGACATGATGACATATCGGGAATACAAAACAGATGAATCCAGTTTAATAGAAGTGTACCGCGTTTATTGATGGAGTCAAAATAAGCGCAATATCAATTTTCAATATCATAAGCAATCTTGATATAAATACACATTGCATGCACATGATGTAGCGGGGAGCATAGCCAACTGGGGCCAAAGTTTTACTTGTCTTGAAAGAAGAAAGTCATGGTCTTGAGAGAGATTTCCGTAAATCCTTGCCAAAGTAGAGTCAAGTGCAAGCAATCTGCGCGATGTGAATACGAATGATTATTATGATATGAGGATATAGCAATGGTCGGTTATCCTTTTTTCTCGTTTTATACTATCAAGCAACAGCATGAACATGAAAGCATTCGAGAGAGGCACGGATATTGAGCCAAAAATACTTGAGTGTAATGCATCATCTCATATCGTTCCCCTTTTGCCTGCCTTCCTTCGTTAGCGTATAAATACATTGAAATTGACCTTGGAAATGTTCTGGGAAAATAATATAATGCTATATGAAATTCTGTTCAATCTATTCAACTATCCATTTAATTTAATTGCTTAAAGTTGTATGTCCTAATGAATACTTTGCGATATTGTTTTAGAAAAGTGTTCCAACAAAATTTTCCTTAAGAAAAAAAGTACAAATAATGAAATGCTATATAATAACTTCCTACAACTTTGTCGGATGAATAATAAAATACAATGCTTAAAATTCATGCGAGCATCGCATTCTTACTCAAGCAAAGTATTAAAATTCCATTTGAGTTAGAAGAGCATTTTCCTTCCAGAAAATAAAATCAAGTGTCGCGACGACACATGTCAGGATTTTAAATGGCTTGAAGCAAAGTACAATAAACACATGCCACACAAAGACACAACAATTTACATGTAACGTAAAAGGATTATGTCCATGATATAAAAAAAGCTCAAATACCTATTCATATGTTCGAGTTTTTAAAAAACTGTTTGCAGAAAAAGTTTATCTTGAACTGTTTGAAAATCAGGATATGATATAAGTAAAAGTAGGTAATTGTGTTACCTGTCAAGCCCAATGTTTTACCACCGAATGTTTCTGCGTAATGCATAGTGTGAATTGGATTATGTCGCATATTGGGAGTGTTTTGTGCTTTTGAAAATTTAAAGAAGAAAAAGCTGATATGATATTATCGCGTGACGTGACATATTACAAAAGTAAGCAAATACTTTTTTTGTGTGTATTTCACTTCAAATGCCGTTTTGGCCCCGCGTCCAATAATCACAGGATATGAAATATGTACTACAGTAACAACACAATGATATAATAATAGAGGCATAATAGGTATAACCTTTTTCTAGTTATATGGGTGTTGATCACGTCATCCGGAGACGTGTAATAAAACGCTATACACTTTTAAATAATATATGTAATACAAAAACTGATTAATATGGCGTAGGTTTGCTTGCACCAAGTTGGTATAACTTTATTACTGTATTTGACATGACGATCGATAAGAGGCGTCATTTAATTTTGTTAAATAATTTTGCTCCATATATAATATTAACTCAAATAATTATTGTGTATATTAAAAATGTAAAAGTATTGCAGAACGTTGCGTGCCGTGTTAATAATTTATTATTGTCAACATATATAGCAGGAAACTATTTGATGATAGGAAAGATCTTTTAATTACTCCATTGGTGGGCTATTAGGGATATGAGAACAATCTTGATGAGTTGCCAGATATTTGGTATCAATAAAAATATAAATTAATGAAAGTGCATTATTCTTCTTAAGAGGAAACGGTACTAACAGAGCTGAAAAATGCCGAGTGAGATTATTAGCATTTCAGAGAAAATGACGTTGGTTAAATAAACTCAAAATTTATGCCCCTTTTTTAAGAGATACATCTTTTGAGAATACGTATTATAAAGATACATTTTGTACTGAGAAATCAATTGAATGTGTTCCAAGCATTGTCATCAATACTGTCATTGACATGAAGTCAACCAGACTCAGACAAAACTGCTTTAATCTGACATGATAACGTCTGTGCACAAGTACACTTGAAAAAAAGGAAAAAGGCAAAAAAAGCAAAATGGAATTCTTGGAAGACAGACAATTTGTTTGTCCCCGCCAAATGTAATTCAAGCAAATCCTAATATCCTACAGCAAGTTGCAATATTTCCGTTACACGTGAAACCAATTATGCATTGATCTGATCAAAATTATAGTGGTAATAATGATGGGTTAGTTCCTGTCTCGACGTCCCTCCCAAGAATGTTTTCCGGAGGATTCATTATTAATGCCAACAGACAAATGGGGCAAGCACACTTGTCATACATATGTGTATACCTAACATATATTATGTAGTAGTAGCTCTGATGCTTCAGGCGAAATGATGAAACTAATGCAAAGTTTTTTTTTGTAGCAAACGACAGAAAAAAAGTTCTAAAATCTTGTGCCTTCCAGAGCACGTTTCTTGTAAATGTGACATCCAACAACATCATAAAAGCCTGATTGTTTGTAAATATATAGCATTTTTAACATGTTTGCTTTCTCGGATTTTTTTATGTCAAGCCAAATACATAAATATAACATTTCATGTGTGTTTACAAACAGTAAGTACTATAGGTACTACTACTGCGTACACACATGCTACATTAGCTATGCAAAAATTTGTTTGAAAATTGAGAAATGGCAAATAAGCTTATATGAATAAAAAATATGATCTCAAATTCACTTACTTGTCTTGTGAAGAAGTAGTGAATGAATTACGTAAACAATTTTTACTGCTTTCATTTTTGTCTGCGATATTGAATGAATGTGGATCATGAACTCATTACTTCGTAGTATATGTCCCTTACTTCTTCCCACGAAAAAACAAACAAATTTTATGCAAACGTCAAGCAAACAACAACATCCTAATATGGAACGTAGTAGAACGTCTATATATATATATAGGTATATGCGTTTCAGTCCTTTTAAGTTAGGCATGTCCAAGTCGTAAATATTGTTTCGATCTTTCCATAAAGCTAAGCATGTGCATATACCTAAATATATGCTATATACCTAAATATACGCTGTATACCTACATTCTTCATTCACTTCCTTCACCCTTTCACTTATCTTACTTTCAACAACAACACAGAAAACTCCTTTGTTCATTAATATGTTTTGTAACTCTGCTGATGATGGCGTAGGAAAAAAGACTACATTGCTCAATTTTTCTCTGGAGAAATATACGACGACGTGACGGAGTGGGCAGAGAGAGAACCATGCATTTCATTGAACTTTCACTATAGAACATAATGTAAATGGAGTGTGTGGTGTGTGTAATAAAAAAATTTACGATTGCTGCTCGAGCTAACGCTTCATCTACACTAACAAGACCACTACCGACTTTTTCCTCATCGTTTGTTTGCATGACATGTCCAATGACCCGATGTGATGCGAATATTTTCCGCCATATGTCTTGTGTGTGGACTGAACAATTTTTTTTATGAATTCCCAGAATGCTTTTGTAGCACATAAACCATAATCTTGTCAAATATTTTTTTTGATACTATGTACATTTTTGGGTCATTGGTAGTTTTTTTCTTGTGTTTTTGTGGTGCTTGTTTACTGCGCTGTTTGACTGAGTGATTCAGCTGAAGAAGAAAAAATAGTTTTTTTATGCATGCATACTTTCTTCATGAGTTGGTAGAGAAGAGAAAAAACAAGCCCCTAGAAAAACATGCTGTTTCTGTTAAGAAATAATCGCAAAACATATACCACTTTGGCAAACAAATGCATAAAAAATAACCAAAAACTCTACGTATTAATAATAATAGTAATTATTATTTTAGGTCAACATATTCTGACCTTGAGAAAGAGTAATTTTCTGCGAGAAAATCATGCAATGTAAAAGCTATACAAATAATAAAAAGGATTATGGCATATTTTGGTATGCATAAGTACAAGGAAAACCGCAGCATATATGTATACATATTGCACACATGCTTTCACATACTTGGTTTCTGCAGGATCATTTAATTGATTCCAGCTTTTTTTATGCAGGGTAGTTTTGTGCTGTTCCGATTCAAATGTTAACGAAAGCGCAAGGAAATCGGCTTAAGAAATTTGCAAAAATATAAAGGTATGTTGTGCATACATATTAATACTGCTGCAATTACTCCGTTGTTGAGCCAATAAAACAAAATTGCTCAATAACTGCTGATGGCCACCATCATTATCATCATCATCGTTAACAGATGAAATACTGCGCCTTGGTTGTTTTTGGGGAATGGTTTATGGTTCATGCTAATTATTATGACAAACTTTGCCAGTTTGGAAATGTAAACTTGCATAATTTTTGTCATCCATCTTGAGAAATATGAGAAGCAAAAACACAGCAAAAACCTTTTCAATGTCACCTTTATTATTATTTTTTTTCTCTCTATCCATAAACCATGCCATAAATATTGTGCCAGCAGAGATATGACGTCATTGATTTTTGCATGGCATAGAAGAAAAAACACGATTTTCATTCTCATCCAACAAAACGTCAACTCTTTTACTTATTAAAAGAAAGTCCATCATATTTTATATTTATACAACATGTCGAAAATGACATTTACCCGTTTACATTGTCACAATTCATGAATCTTGTTTCATGGACCGGCAATGTCAGCCAGGAAAAGTTCTGATCTGCTACTTGCGATAAGGACAAAAGAAATTAGCACTGAGAATGATATACAATAGAAACGTGAGGCACTATTTAGAGATCTATTTAAAGATGACATTTGCATTTCCAAGTTCGCCCATTATTATGTCATCCATCAAGTACTTTTTTTAATGCGTTCACCTTTCCCAATATTCTACCTACACAAAATACATAAAGGTTGGCCTTTCTAACTATTGTCCAAAAAATTCGACCTATTTCGCTGGATAATCTTTTGCAATATCCAAATTATCAAACTGCAGACTAAAATATATTACGTTGTTGTATTATCACTATCACTCATGCAGCACGAAGGATTAGCAGCTAATGCTCGTTTGGTTACTAGTCAGTTTACCTTATGCTGGTACAAATGCACTTGGTAGTAGGCATTATCTCATCACATCTTATTTTTTTGCTCACGGCTATTTTTAATTAATCTGTTGAATTGAGTGTTGTAATTGTCATCTTTCCTGATGTGGGATGCCTTTTATGATGTGCTGACATCATTCACGTGTTTTTCACTGTTTTTCTAAAGCCCCTAATGCATGGGCACATTAGTTAGTATACTATTGTATATTATGTAAAGCAGAAAACTAATTGGCATGTTTATAAATGGTATTTATGTATTCTAGGCACGGAACAAAAAAAAGTATAAAAAAATACTTTGCGTCATATAAACAAGCCTCAATAAACTTGTCACGATGTGAGGATTCAAACAACATCTTCTTCATATACGTCTTCCTTAATTACATAAACCGTCTTCCTATTAACGTGCTATATACTGCTGTTAGCCATACATCACACACTAATTACCTACTCATTGTCACTATCCTTCGGTATCTTTAAATACATGGCATCTCACACACTCACAATACAATGTAATGTACATATTATCTGAGATGCATATAATATATATATACATACATACAATGTAGTATAAGTACAATGACTTGGACTTTTAAAATGCCCATCCAAACCGTCGCTTATAAACGACCTTCAAAGTTCACCTTGGCTTGGTATAAAATATGCACTGATCTAGCCACTATAAAGTTTCAAAGAACTTCAAGAGTTACATACAACATAGGTATTTGTATATGCCATGATTATGATTATGACAGTAATAATAGTCAAGCGGTTGGGTTTATCCGATTAAATGTAATATAATAATGTTAAGGTATTCAATTCAATGTTTTCTAAATTAATAATATGGATTATTACAGGATTCATCTCACGTCACCCCTAACGTTTCCTACGTGCAAATCATATGCATTGCAGATGATAGGTAGTGCATAATTGCATAGCTGTTTGGAAACTATAACGAACGATAAATACAAGATCTATTCGTTTTGTACTGAAAAGGTACACGGTCATGAACTTTTGGCTAATTTATGGTTTCCAATCTTTGAGTATGATATTACCTGGCGGTAGTGTACGGTTTCGTTTGTCTATTGTAAAGGCACAACAGACAGAGGCTATTAATATTCATACCCAAGCGACATCGCCTCTTCCTGACTGTCTGAGCTGAAGTATATGGAACTCGGCTTTCTATAAAATGTACATTTTTACGAAATATAATATTAAACATTTATATTGCATATTATTATTGTTATGAAAAAAACCACAAGAAAGCCTCCATTCCATTTCCATTTAGCAAACAGGTGCAAAATACGGAATACTGAATTGATCATTCAAAAAAAGAGTTTATATTGCTCTAAAGAGTCAAACATGTATCATCTCATGATCATCCATCGCACATGAGTTACAAGATTGCAAATCGTAATATTATATTACCTTTGTTCCTCATTCCTTTTTTTATCGCATAAAGATTATCGCTTTATCTGCGGTTGGGTTGTAATAATGTGTAATAGTAATCAATGATAAGCTGCAATTTGCGTACATCGCAGTTATACTTTGGTAACGGTTATATATTATCATATCATTATAAATTAGTGCTTATCTTACCTTGAAAATTCGCAGAGTGTTTTGTAATGTAAACAAGTTAGCGGAAACATGAGCAGGTGTACAACAAAATTAAGTTTTACTATCTGCGTGCCCTTTGGAGCATGATTTTTAGGTGCAAAATATTATGTTGTTTTAGCGAACAAGGAAAATGGGTTACGTTTGTAGTTCTGAGCATGCTGCTGGTCAAAATAGAAAAGTTTTTTGTTACTATCATTATGCAAAAGTTTAACAAGTTTCTTTATTTTTCTCCAACAGGAAATAGTCTGCTAAAAATTTCCATCAGCTCCATTTTCTCACCTTCGTCAAGCTGTCGTGTCCCACCTGCATAACTCGCCGCATATCGAGCGGCTCAGGGAATTTCTTCATCAGCAAGAAGAAGCCCTCGCCGTCTCCAGAAGACCAAGACTATCATAAAAGATCAACGCTTTCTCTTCAACAAATGGTCACAATGGGTCAGGGACCAAGCTCCCGTAATAGCCGTTCTACAAGACGAGGCATGCCCCCTCGCTCTTCCATAATTGTGAACAGTAATGGATCCATCGTAAACGTGAACACCGACCCAGATCCACTGTACCATCCCAATCCAGACAATATTGTAAATGGAGAAGAGGTTTCTAGTCATTACAATAATAATGATAATAACAACCGTGTGCCATCACCACTTGAGTCCGTCTCATACCTTCGCCAGCGAAAGTCGACAAGTTCATTAAGCCGGATATTTATGAATAGGAAATGGAAAACAAAGAGGAGAGGCTCAATAAGTGCATCGTTCAGCGTGAACGAGAATGATATCAAGGTAAACTGGTTCCTTTCTCTTTCCCCGTTTCTCTCAAAAGTTGGCATGTTGTATGTGTGTATACGTTTCATTAACAAAGTATGTTGATGAAAGCAAAGAATGTCCCTTTTTTCTTTTGAAACTTTGCCGACAACTCTATTCAACTTAACTCAAGGTTTCCGACCTAGTTTTGCGATGCTTATTGCCAATTACTTCATAGCTTTATTTGTATGCATTATTTTAGGTGGAGTTAATGAATATAAATACTGCCACGGAAGAAGAGTTAATGACACTTCCTGGTGTGAACAGAGCATTGGCCCATAATGTTGTAAATCATCGACAAATAATTGGGGGCTTTCGAAAAGTGGAGGACCTTGCTCTGGTTTCCGGAATGGGTGCGACAAAGTTGGATATGATAAGGCCTGAAGTATGCGTTGCGAAAAGACGCCCTATGATGAGGTTAATGACCAATTAAATTCTAGAGTTAAATTAAAAAGTTGATATATATATAAACTGGAGTAGAAAATAAGTTAACTTTCATGTTTTGATTGAACAAATAATTTCAGCCTTGCTTCCTCCAAATCGCCTTCCCTGGAAAGTATAAGTAGTGTAGCTGAATCAGTGCCTACCACCGTGGCCCCTTCCGTTTATCCTATTAAAAGAGTTAATGTAAATAGCGCAAACATTTTTGACCTTATGAGTGTACCTGGAATCAATCAGGCACTTGCAGCTAGAATAGTGAATTATCGTGATAAAAAAGGAACGTTTAAAAGTGTGGATGACTTGAAACGGGTTGGAATTAGTTACAAAAGACTAGGGGCCGTGAAAATGTACCTGACGACATATGAATCGGATTCCGACAGGAGTTCAGCCATGTCAAATGTTACACCTGGAACGCCGGCCAGTGTTGCACGGTTAACCGCATCAAGTACAGGTAAAAATATTTTCTAGACACGCAAAACCCTTTGATGAACTCTCATATTTACTCATTGTCCATATATCATTTTACAGATAACCATGTCAGCTTGCCTTCACCTGTGATAAAAGCAACAAACGAATTAGAGCAGCAGGCTTGCTGCTCTAATTCGAAAGTGACGAAACCAAAACCTGCAAGAAGAGAGTACCTGCCGTCTCCCGATTTAAAAATTATTTATGACCTCATGTCAGTTAAAACCCCTCGACCTATCCTTGAATCCGAGTTTTCGTTTGAGCATGATGGAGAATCGGCGCTTCGTGTGGCAACGTGGAATTTTGATAAACTGACAAAAGAAAAAGTCAACAATCCTGGAGTAATGGAAGTTATTACAAGGACGATACTAGAAAATGGGTAATTAAAAAAAAATTCAATATAAAAATTACCCCGTGCATTAAAAAAATATTTCGTACTAAATTTTTGTTTCTGTATATTTTCTGTTGTACAGTTTTTCCATGCTAGCTGTTCAAGAAGTCTGCGATGCAAAAGCATTAGAAAAGGTATGCATATATTGTATATACACTACATTTTCATAACTATTAATAATTAAACTAACTTTCCATTTTAAATTAACTTTTGTTCTTCAAAATTCGATTAATTTCAGATTTGCTGCGAACTAAATAATCCTCTACTACAGAGGAATCAGGAATGGCTGGGATACAGGGGCAATTGGAAATGTGCCTTGCATAACAGACCCGTTCATATAGGCCAAGTACGTGTATTTATACCACATGTATTTCTTTTGCATGCAAAGTATCATGATTTTGTTTAAATATTATTGTTTTTTTTATATTGCAGACTGAATTCCATTTAGGAGTACTTTATAATTCTGACCACTTTGTTAAAGTTGAAAATGTGGATTCGGATTCGTTTACTCCGTTTCAAAACGGTAGCCTTTGGCAGTTTGCAGTATTTCGAGTGGAGGTAACATTTAAAGTAGCGATTTTATGATGAAGTACTACAATTCAATTATTTATAATCTCATGTATATAATTGATTATTATTATGAATTTTTTTGCAGACATTGTCAAGCTCCTGGATGCTAGTTAATGTTCTTTCTACAGCAATGGAAGTACAATTGGCCAACGGGTATGCGCAAGATCCCAATAAACAAAAGGATGTTGCCGACTATATTAAAAGTTTGGTGGAGAAAACTGATGGTGCCATGATAATGGGTTTTTTCAATGCAAACCGTGCTCAAAAAGGTAAAAACGGAAAATAGTATGTATGTTGTTAGAACAGGCGCTTTTCATTAACAACACGAACTGTATGAATAATTTTCATTTTATTTGATAGGGTTGGATCACATAGCTGAATTAAATCGCCTATTGCCGCAAGCCGAGGATGTGGAGAACAGCCAAAATCCATACAGTCTTTGGATTTCGCCAAGTCTTCGAGAAAAGTTCACAGGTAGCTCGCTAATTATTTTTTTCAAATCAATCAAAATATCCAACCGCAAAGTATTTTTTTTACATTACTCGAAACTTGAATAATGTAATGTATTCATTTAATTATTGTTTGCCAAATTTTTTGTAGGTGAAAGTGGATACATTGATGAAGGTCTTTCTCATCTTGCCATCCCAAAAGGATGGTCATGGGGTGGCCAAGCATCTACCTATGGACCTTTATGGTGTACCTTATATAATAATAGTTCATCGACAAGTGAAAATGAGAACCTATGAGAAGTAGATAAGTTTATGAAACTGCACGGCATATGTATTTTGTCAATAATAGTTCTTGTTTTAAAAATACATATTATAATGTGCAATAATAACCGTATAAATTATATATGTGAATATTGAAGAATAAGAATGTATTTTACATTTCCATGATTCAAAAAAGTACTCACAAGAGAAAGAAATAAAAGTTTCTTTAAAGATAAATAAAGGTATCTTTCTTATTGTCCGGTTTTATTCTCCAAATTGACACCTGTCATCAAAGCTTGTATTTTGTATTTATGCTAATTCACAAAAAACATTGATTATTCATGATGGCTCATAGATACTTTTTGTAACTAATTTGGATCATTCAGTTCATCATAAAAGACGTAATTATTAAAGAATTATTTTAATGACGACAAAAAGTATAATAAATGGTGAAAATCATATTTTCTATCTACACCTAACATTTTAAACATTGTGCATAGGACATCATATTATGTCTTTATTTTTGACAAGGGCTTGTGTACCTCAGTGCCCTTAATTGCTGTCGTATAAATATGCCAAGATATGAAAATGAAATCAAATAAAAGCATAATTTTTCTACTACTGTGGCTATTTAACAAGAAACTTTCCGTATTTTAAAGTTAGGGAAATGTTACAGAGAAAGATCATACCGTCATTGCACCAAGGTGGGTATACATGCTCAAGATCATTGCACACAAAAAACAACTTTTTTTTACGTAACCGGATCAAGCTCATCTTTGCGCACAATGCAACTGAAATGATGCCACATGAGAAAATATGGTATATGACTCTTGCATTAAAAAAATAGAAATCAAATTTCAATGTCACTTGGTCATTGAGACGGGTAAAAAACTCATAGTAATCTCACATTTATCTTAATGAAATATTACTGAGAAAACCCAATGGTTCAAGAGCAATGTAGTTTGGCAAGGTCAGCCATCGCAAAACATAAAAACACAAACCATTCGACAAACGATCATCAGTTTGTGAAACAGTTACCGTTATTATAACCTTCATTTTGAGTCGTGCTTCTTGCTTCTTATTTATTTAGGGCTAACAAAATGGAAACTGAACTTCTTCGTTACGTGCAAGAATATCCACCAGGGATAAGATGGTTTCCAAATGTGGTATACGCTTTTATATTCTCTTTGACTGCATATTTAGCAGGGTTCAGAAATTTAGATATGCGAACGGACTTTTTGACGGAGAGAAGCTCATATAAAGTCATTGATGAATTTGATTTCATTATTGTTGGTAATTCTTTGTTTTAGCCAACAAAAATCCTCTTTTTTGCTCAGGTAAAAAAATTCTTTTTGTGTTTTTTGTGTTTGAATACTTATTGTACTTATTTTTTTCACATGATAAGGATTTAAAAAATCAAACTATTTCTACATTCGTGCCTCTCGTTTTCATTTTCAGCTAATTTATGCAAATTTATTCTTCTCATATGAGATTTTCAAATATTTTATATTCTGCAATGTGTTTTGTTGTTTTCCGAATACAGTAATGTTTTCCAGATTTGTTTCAATGAATTTTTCAAAACTTATTTTGTTCTTCCTTTCGAATTAAACTTGAGTAAACCTAAAACCCCGATTATGCTCAACGTACACACTACACACATACCTTTATCATACCACCGACAAAATTCAAGAGAAGTTTTATTATTATTATGATTATTTTGCAAAATTTTGTAGCTGATCTTCACGGAACTGAAGGAGAATTGACAATTGCAGTACCTTGAAAAGGCAGAATATTTATATACCTTAAATTCTGCACAGGAACTTGGTTATAACCGAACAGATTTGAACGGCCGGTACACAGAAGGTAATAAAAGCGAATACATGTAGCCAATGTTTTCTTTAACAAATTTTCATTTCAAATCATGGTTTAAATTGTACGTCAGGATTTGACTACACATATTCACCAATCAAATTTGGCCGACGACAGGGTGCATATACCGTATTTTTGGCACCCATACAACGAAGATCAAGTCTGACCATTAGAAAATTTGCTCATGTAACAAATGTGCGTATGAGATTTTAAAAGGGAAGAATAATTCAATATGCATTCGGGTAATTTGTCTACTAAAATGCTTACAGGTATTATTTGGAAATGATAACGAGGCTTACGGAGTACAATATATCATCATGGTCATAAACGTATTGCCCACGGAAAACGAGAGGTGGTACTGTCTGCTTTGAATTCTCCAAAAAATCTTCTTAAGTCTGGAATTGGCCCAATGGAGCACCTCGTAGAGCTGGGAATTCCAGTACTACAAGATTTACCCGTAGGCAGGCACCTTCAGGATCATATTTGTACCTACCTTGGGCCTTTTTTTGTAGATGAACCCTTATTCTTTGACTTTGATCGGGGTCGACTTTTATTTCCAGAATATCTGCGTGAAGGCATAGGACCTTTGTCTCACTCATCCAGTTCTGCTTTTAGCTAGCGATATTGCCAAGTCTCAAGGAGAAGGGGATTGGCTTGATATCCAAATCATTTTGGTCGCGACAACGATTTGTAAAGAATGTGATAGAATAATATCCAAAGCATTTAACATCAAGGAAGAAACTTTGGTGAAATATTAGAAGCATGCCAAAGGAAAAAATTCGTTTTTCCAACTTGTGTCATTAGCCCTACCCAAAGCTCGGGGTGACATTAAGCTTCGTAGTACAAACCCTTACACCCCTGCCGCAATAGATCCAAACTATTTGGATAATGAGCATGATATCAAGGTAACTATTGAGGGGGTTAAAAAGGCTGTGCAACTAGTGGAAAATACCACCACTTTTCAACAACTCGGCGGGACATTTACAACGGAACCATTTCCTGCGGAGATGTAGAATTCAGGTCGGATGCCTATTGGGAATGTTATATCCTAGGCATTATACAGTAAGCTTACATCATATGGTAGGAACTTGTGCTATGGCCAAGTCTCCGGAAACAGGAGTGCTGGATTCGGAGATGAGGGTGTTTGGTACAAAGAAACTAAGGGTCGTGGATTGCTCGGTGCTATGCCAAAAGTGCCTGTGGTGAATACAAATGCTCCTGCAATGATGTTGGGAGAGAAGGGTGCTGATCTTATACTTAAGCATTGTGAGAAAGATCATCTGTCATTAAAACAGAAGAATTAGCGACCTTGCAATTACTACACACAAACATATAATATAATTATTTTTTACATGGACATTATGCTAACAGACTGACCTCAATTAGTATAAACCAAATGTACATGGCATTTATTGATATTTAATACAGTCTCAAATAAATTTTTTATTTCTTTGTAAATAAGATGTGTACCACTTTGTCTCATTTGTATTTTATGCATACGCCATATACCAATTTCAGTTGAAAGTAAGCTATATAGTTTCTACAACGGTATATGTGATGTGATAAACTGAAGTTAACTGTATTAAGATGATGGTGACATTAAAAGATAGGATCTGTTCCACAGTAGTGTATAATGTAGAAAAAGATTAAGGAAGATAACCAAAGCATATACATTTGTTGTATGCATTTTACTATTCTTCCAAATCTCCTGACTTTTCTACATGTTTTCTCATTTTAAGTAAAGTTGTGATAAAAGAGATAATCATGATCGTGATTTTGAATGGCGTGTAACGTCTAAGCAAAAGCAATATTCTTGTTCTTATACCATATTCAAAGAAAGGTTACAGACAAAGAAGCTTCTTCTATTAGTCATCCATCATCATCATGTGCATACCTATGAATATGAAACAAGTTCAAAGACGATATGGTTTTGCCTGTGTCTTAAATTTGCTATATGCAATCACTATCGGTGATCGATTGAGCATTTCTTATACTTAAACTTGAATAAGGAAATATATAAATTAAACTAAAATATTCAAAGTTCATTTAGCTTATTGATCCAGTAGTGTGTGTAATGTATCTCTTATTTTATGAGGCATTCGTACACGGTAGTCCAAGTTTAAAGATGCATAAGGTATATACACTCTTATGAAGTGAAAAATGGATATTATGCGTGATGTGATGAAAGATGATATTACAAATTTATGTGGGTTTGGAAATGATTTATTTCTATTGCCGAGTAAATATTATTTATCTTCTGAACTAAAAACACGTACAGAATTGAGAATGCGAATAATACGCAAAGTTGTTTTGTTTGTAGCTCAGAATTTCACAAGTCATCCGATCCTGAATTTATTTGACTCCCCATCATTGTTCAATTTACCGATAAACTTATAGAGAAATCCCTTTTATTTGTTGACCCGGTTAGTTCATAAGTTAGGGTTTTGTGTTGCGGTAAATAGTGAATTCATATTAATCAAAGCAAAACCAAAAGTGCAGTGCATGAGAAGTTACATGCACACATGTAATCCCCCTCACATTGAAATTAATAACAATGTCAGATGAAAAAAGAAAGCCTGCTCTTGATCTACAAGCATGCTACTCCGGATTCAAGGTACTGATAAATTATTGGGGCAACGTGATATCTCATTATTAAGGTCAATCCTAAGTTTGTCATTTTTTGCTGTATAAAAGAGTTTAAAAAATCATGACAAATATTTTCGTAGGTGGAAGAGTTAGAATACATTGGTTATTCAAGAGCCAATGAAGATCACGAAGATGGCTTTTTGGATACTTTGGATGCAGGTCCACTGGATCACGGCGAATCGTCCAGTGATGACGAAGAGGAGATGCTAAGGCACGGCGGTTACGATACAGCAAGCTTTACAGCAGAGGAATTTCGTTCCTATTTGTGCTCTACTCCAAATGGTGGCATAAAACATAGAGGCTACTTCCCCCAGGATGCGGATTTATCAGGGTTCAATGATTTAGATGTGGGCTGCTCAAGTGGAAACTTTCCATCAGCCATGGACTCTGGGGTTCAGACACAAAGCATTTCCGCTGCAAACTCAGTCATGAGTTTTTTCGGAGATGAAAATGAATTTGGTGCCGGATCTTTGGAAAGTTTACCTGGGATCACCAGTAGAAGTAAACGTGAAGCCCTCAAAAACGCTAATGCGAGTAACCGAAAAAGGATAGAATTGGATTCTGATATACAAGACCCGTATAGCAATTTAGATGAAATGGAATTGTCTATTGAAGAAATATCCCATTTGTCTCAAACATCCACTCTGGGAACACTGAAGCGGCGCTTATCCCTTAAGTAATTTGGGTTACCATTTCAGCCATATATCATTAAAGATGTTGATTCATTAATAAAATAATTTAGATTATTATTTATAAAATTACTAGATTTCGTAGGAAGGTTTCTACTGGCTTGTTTAGTTCATACCTTCAACGTTCGCCGACACTTCCTCCAGCGCCATCCCAGCAGTCTATTGTCAGTGTGGTAGATGACCAAGCTCAACTATTCCATAACACTAAACCAACTGGGCCCGTGAATATTTGGTTCAGGAAATTCAGAAATCGCCACTTTATCTGACTAGTGGCCGAGTTCTTCTCAAAAATAGGCCGAAGTCTGCGTACTGGTCGTAATGAATAATGAAAATTACTCGTGAACGACCACATAATGATGCTTTGGAATCTGTTGAGAAGAGCTTGCTTGAATGTAAAATAGTTTTGTAAAAACACTAGTATTCGAATGATTGTATTTTTGTGAAGTGTATTTGTTTTGTCAATGCGCAAATAATGGCGCTTGTTTCTTAAAAATGTACAAATCCGAAGTTTCAGTCTTCTTCCTCCTGTAAAAGATTGTAGCTGGAAAAAATGTAAGTTTTCACACCCTTTTCTACATACACGCGCGTCAAAAAATTCCTTGTTAAATTGTTTGCTCTAAGAGAGAATTTGGAAAACTTAGTTTTGAATCATGAACGAATGTGATGCTTTTAAGTGTGTAACCTTTACTATTTATTTATTACAAATCCGTCAGGTAATTGGTTTTCAAAAATAATAAAATGCTAAATAATAAAAGTTATTTCTACAATAAATTTTGAAATATGATATAATGCTGAATAATAATAATTAATCATAACATATTTAACAACTCAAAAAACTTATCATCATCCAGACGAAAATGGTTTTAAATTATAACTATAATATATAGCACATTATTTTATGCTTATTCCGCACAATAATATATAGCAACTGTAAAAGTTTACTTTTTAACCAACATTATCCACGTATCTATATACATATTACGATTCCCCAAAAAATATGTCTATATAAAAATATAATTACAGTCTCTGTCAAGCCAGTACCAGTCCAGGTTTATTCCGTAACGTGTAATCAAGTTGTGGCAAACAAATAAAGAAGTCCTTTAGCAAACTGAACAATTTCTGAGCCTCCCAGTTTAGATTGGCCGTAAACTCGATCAACAAAGGTAATGGGAATTTCCCCAATGGTGTAATTAAATTGTCGAGCTCTGATAATCATTTCCATTTGAAAGACATAACCTTTGGACACGCAGTTTGCCACGAGTTTTTCAAGAACTTCTTTTCGGTATAATCTACGATAAATACGAAATTGTTTTTAGGTTGCTGTTGCTGTTGTTGTAATCATAATCATACAAAGACTGTAACAGAGTAGAAAACTTGCTAAAAACAAAAGTGTACCTGAAGCTTCCGGTCAAGTCCGATACTCCTGGCCACAAAAGAAACTGGGTCAAGTAGTTAGCACCTCTAGAAACCAGCTTCCGGTAAAAGTCCCAACCATACACTCCTCCGGTGCCACTGTATCTTGTTCCGGTAACAATGTCTAGCTGCTTTTCTTGTTGCAGGTTGATGAACTTTGGAATAAATTTGGGCTATATGACGAATCAATATTTCATTTGAACATTAATTGGTGACCAATCTTTAAATTGGAGAACATGTATTTATATATTTTTAAAAAACGTCAATTTACATGATGAGAAAGGTCAGCATCCATGATAATCACAAAGTTTCCAGTAGCGTGTTTTATTCCGTGTACATATGCAGTTCCCAGACCTAATTTTGATGGTCGTGGTTTGAGCACCTGAAGATGAACACATTAGAGCAATGAATTAGTGAAAAAAACTAAAAAAGATATGACTAAACTAAATAATCAATGTTCTCACAATTTTAGACGATCCATAAATTCCCTGTAGTTCCTTCGCCACATCAAGAGTGCCGTCTGGGCTTCCATCATCAATGATGATAATCTCGTAATTGTAATTACTGTTTAACGTTTAAAAATATATTTAAAATGTGTAATATAAACTAGAAACTTTCAAGCTTGTTAGTCCTACAAGTTGTTTTTCTCTTTATTTAAAATCTTACCCTTCATCCATATATTTTACGATAAGCCAAACAATGATTGGAAGGTTTTCTTTTTCATTGTATGTTGGTAGTAAGATTGAATATTTATCTTTGGGTGTGGACGTCATTTTTCGGTTTCTAAATGCCCAGTTTGTGAAAAAATATACTCACCCAAATTCAATGTTTTTTGCCTTAAATGTAAATTAAGCTCAAATAGCTGATATTAAAGTACGAGTACAATTACCAATTTTCGACAAATAATTAAATTAAAAGTGGGTAAAAAAATTGTCAGTTTGTGCTCCAAATTAAATTGCAGCTGACAGTTGCAGCTTGTTGACAGAACAGAAGTTGTCGTTCATGTGTCGGCAAAAGTATTATTTTGTATGTGTAGATTGTGAAGGTATGTTTACTTTGACGTACAGCTGTGTATTTGCTTCTGGATTAGTACATGCGTCTCTTTTTATGAACACGTATGCAATGCAGGCAGGTGCAAGTGTGTTTTTCCAATTGATTTAAATCAAATCTTAATTTTATCTTGCAACCAAGCTGGTTTGTAAAGTGTAGGACCATCTGTAATTACAGTTGTTGCGCTACGTGGAACGAGGAGGGTTTTCCTTGGAAGTAAACCAGGTAAAGATTTTAAAGCTTTCGGGTGCTGCATTTGCTTTACTTTTACTATTGCACGGTTCATTATCACGTTTGAATTTCGTATATAGAAGTTGTAGAAAAGTAAAATATGTTATGTGACACGAAGATAAATTAGCATGTTAATCTTTTCCTGGCAGATTTGCTGTTGAAATTGAAAGTATAGAGAGGCATTCGAGAATTTTGACTGTTTTTATTGAGTCCAATTGTCAGGCTATCTGTAGTCAATCTACCGAGCTTTTTTGCGTTGACCTGCACAAATATCGACTTCAAAATGACTGCAACATCTTCAGATAAGGAACCGGAAATCACGAAAGCAGTGATTTTAATAGGTGGCCCTCAGAAAGGTATGATGACGTTATGTAGTATTGAACACGTGTGTTGTTTTGGCCGTGACATAAAAGTCATTTAAAATTTACCTGTAGGAACGAGATTCCGCCCATTGTCCCTTGATTTACCAAAGCCACTCTTTCCAGTTGCGGGAATTCCCCTTGTGCAACATTTGATCGAGTCTTGTGTCAAAGTATCTTCCGTAAAAGAGGTCCTTATATTGGGATACTTTCCATCCGAGGAAATTTCACCATTCATAGCAGAAATCCGACCGCTGTATGGAAATGTACGAATTCGTTATCTGCAAGAGTACACGCGCTTGGGTACTGCTGGAGGAATCTATCATTTTCGTGATCAAATCAAAGCTGGTAACCCAACTTCATTCATTATCATCAATGGAGACGTGTGTGGAGACTTCCCTTTGCAAGAAATGCTAGATTTCCATTCTAATTTGAAGCTTTCCGAAAAATCACCTTTGATGACCATTTTGGCAACTGAAGCGACAAGACAACAGTCGGTCAATTATGGCTGTATTGTGGATAACAAGGAGACACACGTGGTGTCTCACTATGTGGAGAAACCGGAAACGTTTGTGTCAGCCATAATCAATTGTGGGGTGTATGTATGTTCTCTGGATATTTTCCCTATCATTGCCAAAATATTTTCGTGTCGCCAGCAGTTATATCATGAGTATGTTCCAATTTATTTTTTTAAAGAATTTAAAAGAAAATATCGAAAGTTTCGATACGCCAAACACATGTCACGTCGAATGGTTGATGTCATATTAAAATATCATGTACCATTTTTCCTCTATATTAGTGGGAAAATTGAAGAAAACGGTGAAAGTTGGGAATCAATTGCTTTGGAGCGTGATATCATTATGCCACTGACAGGTGAAGGTAACTTGTATGTCTTTCACACAAATCGGATGTGGTCACAAGTTAAAACAGCGGGTTCTGCTATTTATGCCAATCGTCAGTATCTGGCAATGCACCAAAGGAACCAACCTAAACGACTTGCGGGACATGAGAAGGGTGAGGGGTCACCCAGCATTATTGGAGATGTCTTCATCCATCCAACAGCACAAGTTCACCCAAGTTGTGTTGTATGTCAATTACTGTCTTTATTCATCATATGATATTATAAAATTAGTCATTCTGTTTTTGAGTTATAGACTCAATTGTCCCAATTCATATTTACATAGATTGGGCCCAATGTCAGTATAGGGAAGAATGTGTCGGTTGGACCTGGAGTTAGAATCCGCGAGAGTATCATCTTAGGGGACACAGTTATTCAGGACCATAGTTTGATTTTGTACACAATTGTTGGATGGAATAGCTACATTGGAAAATGGAGCAGAGTTGAAGGAACACCTTGCGATCCTAATCCCAACAAACCATTTGCCAAGATGGAAAATGTTCCTTTGTTCAATGAAGATGGGAAATTAAATCCCAGCATTACTATTTTAGGTATAGATGCAATAATATTTTACAACATTATTTTATTGATGATGCGGCTTTTTTGACGCTTGATTCAATTATGAATTTATTTTTCTGCAGGGTGCCATGTCCGTGTGCCTTCTGAAGTTGTAGTATTGAATACAATTGTGTTGCCTTACAAGGAGCTAAGTCGAAGCTTCGCAAACGAAATAATATTGTGAAAGCTCGGAACAAAATTATGATGAAAGGAAACAAAAAATAGACAATAATCAATTTTTATTTATTCAATAATTCTGTATGTATATTATAGAGTACACAAAAGTCAGGGAATAAAAGGAACATCTTCAAACTTCTGTACTTGTTAATTTATTTGTCAATTTTCCCTCTTAAAGATGGTGGAGCTTGAGGCGGAGGTGGCCTCGGAAGTCCTAAAGCTACTTTGACACCGTCATATATGAACCATTGTAGAGCTGTCAATGTTCCCACCATGATAATTCTTGCTCCAAGACCACCCCACAAACCTTTCATGCCCAATTTTTTTATATAGTGTATGGAATCTGTCTGCACCATAGCGGAACCAATGACTTGTAAAATCCACCAACACCATCTTCGTTCAAAATGCGTGGAAAAGCTTTCCGCAAAGTGTGTGGGTAGCCAGGTTGAGTTTGAACTCTCACCTATTTCAAAAAGATGAAAAAAACATGATTGCATGAGATAAATTCTTACCTACCAATTTGAATTCCATTTGACTTTGATCACAAAAATTACCTTGACCGCCTCCATTGGGCTGAGAGCAATGTCAGCAAAGAATTCCGCGGATGCTGACGCTGCCAAATACAACCATGTTCGATATAGATACGTATTTTCTTCACCCAGCATATTTCCATAAAAGATTTTGAACATCTAGTAGAGGGGAACATGTTCATGAAACGCTATTTTGATGATGATTGATGATAAGACAATGACAATGCTAATGATATAAATAGTATTCCGGGGTAGTTTCTCACCTCGTAAAAGCCAAATTTGAACATCCCCTAAAATTTGCAGAAAAAAAATACATGACGTGACATGAATGAACATAAGTAGTGACAGGGCTCAATTTTGCATCAGCAGAAAATTACCTGCATGGAGTATCCAATGAAAGTCGGCGCCCATCCCCTCGCTAAGCCTTTGATACCTTCTTCCTGAACTGTTACCTGATAACAATAAAAACAAATCAATTTTTAATGAGCAATGTTCCAGATAACCATCTATATTCACTGGTGGGATAACTTAGTATATGTAAACTACCTTAAGTCCGTGTCCTAAATTCTTGTACTTTTGAGGGTCTACTTGAATTCGACATTTCACCAAATCCAATGGAGTGATTGCTGTATGAGTCACTCCACAAGACAATGCACCTCCGAGGGCACAAAGCAGGTAATATTCCGTCGACCCAAATACCACCGAGCCTCCACCTCCGCCGCCAGAGCTCGAACCTCCACTGTTAGGCTTTGGTGCTGCTGCAACAATGATTTTTGATGCAACGAAATTTTTGAAATCAGGTCCCTGCTCGTCCATTTCAGCACAATGCACCCTATAGATGGGTATAAAACTGGCGAAGAGATTAGCCTCCGCCAGTTTAATAAATTCTTCCATTTTTCCCATGATTGTCTTCAACCCTAATTCGCACTGAAATTAAATTTACATACTTTAGAGAAAAATCATCGCCAGAACCAGAGAGGTTTTTTTAAAATTCATTCAAGTAATGCTGGTCTAACGAAATTTATAAACAAAACAGCTGGAGCAACAGGTTGTCCTCGGTGACTTGGCGCCCAAAGTTTAGCACTCACACAGTTAACCGTAAAGGTACATCCGTTACCCTTCCTTACCTTAAAGATGTTATCGAAATTGATGTTCCAGGTGAAAGATTCAGACAACCAACGAGATCAATTTACAGTGTTCAAACTTTTTTAAACCTGCAATTCAAAATTGCAGTACGTTACACGTTGTGATAATTCAAAATGCCAGTGGAGTACGTAATTCAACAATGAAAAAGTTTTGCACGGAATAAAACCAAGTCATAAAACATTTTCGTGGCTCAATTATAAAGAATGTATGAAATTTTTGTTTGACATTAGCTGATATTAACAGCAATCTTAAATTTGAGAATTCATATAAAAAGAAAGTTTTAAAGAGTTTGAACGTGCATTTAGATTTATGTATATTATGATCTTCCCAGAGGAACATATTCTTTAATAAGAGACACATATACAAATTTATTTAATTTTATTTAATTTTATATACCGTTGTTTTAAAAGTTAAATTAATATTTTAATATTGTATTTAAAAAATAAAATAAATTTTTAAAGCAAATTTAAACCTAAAAAAGACATTCCACCTCACATAAAATTCAATACAACTGAATATATTATAAAAATAATACTGCCGTATTCAGCTATAAAGAGGCAAACTTCCCCCCACTTCCGTACTCAATCCCCGGAAACTAACTCGGACTCCCCCTCCGTGAAACGAATGGAGTCGCTGAATGGAGACGAATGGAACGTGAACGCCTGGTTAGTTTCCGCAAGAAACGATGTAACCCATTAACTATAAATCAAATCTAAGACTCAGTCTCTATGATCAGTATGATCTAATATTGAGAGTCTCAATTTATATAGTCTATATATAGGAATAGTAAACTTTTTTTTATTAACATTCCACGAAAAGGTTTAGCTACAATTTAAAGTAACGTAAAAATTATAATAAATAAAAAATCTCCTCCATTGAACGTGTTGGTGGAAGAGTTATGTATATATACATAATTTGAAGAATAAAACTTTACTTTGTTGTATTTTAACATTTTCAGAAATTCATAAATCTTTTTTTGAATAAATTTTATGCACAATGTATGTAGGTATTAATGAATTGTGTTGTATGTATGCATTTTTTTGACAATATCACCATTCTAAATTTCATAAATAAGATTTTCATTAAAAAAACCACTAGAATGGGCAAATCCTTTTTTAAAGTCGGTATTTCCATTTCCCATTTTTATGTAAAATTTGGGAACACGTATACGTATAATTGATTTAGTCATGTGTCATGTATAGTACCTAATTTTCATCGGCATTTTAAAACGCTCTTCCACGACACGACTTACCCCAGAGGAACGCATTGTCCATTCCAGTCCATATACTGATCCGAATAGGTATAGCATCCGATTACAGAAAGCTATTATGTTCTGTACTTGGAGCAATTAGTAACTTGGTGGTGCGTTGTGTAGAACACACTGTGTACATGTTAAGCATGGAGCAGCAAGAAATGAAGGTTAGTCCCAAAGGCGAGATCATAAAAAAATGTTTCATACATACTTATCCACAATGTGGAAAATATTGAATGCATGTATCCCATGAAACAAAACAATTCAATGCCATGTTATGTACATTTATGATGTGCATTCTGATTGTCATCTGAGAGAACGAATATTTTTTAGATTTCAATTCAAGTCCACAGAAATAACTAGGAACATTGTTGACTGAGTTAATTATACAGATCAGTAGTACAGTTAAAATGGCAACAATGAAACGTTTGGAGAATAGAGTGGCTTTAGTCACAGGAGCAAGTGATGGAACAATTGGGGGAGCAATCGCCATTGATTTGGTTAAAAATGGGATGACTGTCATTGGGTGTGCAAGAAATGTGTCTCTCGTGGAGGTAACAACAATGGCCGACGTTTCATTGTTCCTCCATCTTCAAAATATAAACTCATTTTTAAGAATTATAATATATTCATGCAATTGGTATACTAATTTTACAGAAGTTGAACGAGAAAATAGCGACTGAAAAAGGGAAGCTTATTCCATACAAATGTGATTTATCCAAACCTGAAGAAATTAACAAAATGTTTTCTTGGATATCTACCAATCACGGAGGTGTTGATGTGATGATCAACAATGCTGGAACTTCCGTCATGAGGCCAATATTGGGTTAGTTATATGCCAAAATCCAGTGGAAAATCATAAATCAATTCAAATTTAATTTAATTTTTATTTTCTCCAATTAAAACAAAATAGAAATAGAAGTTGAAGACATGCGGAAACAACTGGACTTGAATGTCATTGCACTTAACTCTCTGTTGTAAACTTGCTGTCAATTCAATGCTCGAAAGGGGAATATCCGATGGACACGTTATTAATATAAATAGGCAAGAAGTTACTTTAAAAATTTCATGTTGCATTTAGTAAAAAATCAAGCCCACGTAAATCAATGAGAGTTAAATGAGAGTTAACAAAAATGTATTGATGCAGTGTGTTGGGACACGAAGTCTATGGTGTTTTAAATTTTTACGCCGCAACGAAATGGGCAGTCACGGCGCTCTCTGAAGGCTTAAGAAAGGAACTGGCAGGCAAAGGTTCCAAAATCAGAGTCACTGTAATTATTTCCTTCCACTTACATTTATAAATCATACCACAAAAGAAAATATGTATGTTGTTGCATGTACATATAGCACTTTTTAACCATTTTTGAAACATTTCATGTCGGTATATTAATTTTACTAGCAAATCAGTCCAGGTCGAGTAGAAACTCAGTTTCTCTATAGCTCCTTTGGCAAAAGTGAGGCTGGGAAAGCGGATGAGATTTACGCTAAAGTGAAAAGTCTGAGCCCACAGGACGTAAGTGATGCGGTTATTCATGCATTGTCTGCTGCTCCTCATGTGCAGGTATGGATGAAAAAATATCGATTATACATGCGTACAATTATAATGTAGTAAAAAATAAAATGTTAATTAAACTATTTAACAGGTGCAAGATATAATTTTCAACCCGATGGACGCTACGCCTCCAGGAATCATGAAATAAACATACGCAAAAAGAATTCTAATCTTAAAATTTTAATTCCAAGAAAAATATGGAAAAGAAACACTTGTATATGCTAATAACTAGATATATACTACTAAATGCTAAAATAAAATTCATGAATTAAAGTTTTGTCTTCTCTCATTTGACATTTTATTCTATCTCTATTTGCTCACGGTTGAATCGCTGCGGATGCATCGACGTATAAACATACTGTATAGATGGCATATCTATCATTTCTACTGGCCCACTAATCCAAAACTTTAAACCAGTTTTCGACGGGAGAGTTTTATCGATATAACCCTTTATAGCTTCCAAGTCCATAGGACACTGAATTAAAGTGAGCTTGTTGAGTTTGGGCATTTTCAAAAACTTTTTATATAATGGCAAATCAATTTTATCTCCACGTATATTTAAAAGCAGCGATAACTCCACCAATTCCAAAAGATAGCGAGTCCATGATTCCATATCCTGATAAGTCAAAGGACCATTTAGTACTAGTCTATTTAGCAATGTTGGAAGCTGAGAAAGTGACTCCTTTTCAAAAAAGTGGAGAAGTTTGAGGGTTTTCAAGTTGGAGCACTGGATAATTGGTGTAATGTCCACACGGTCATCACTTATACTCATCACTTTTACATCAAGCTCAACCAGGGTTTCGTGAGAATTTTCCACAGCATGCATCAAATGCTTCCACAAATCATCTAAAATTTGCATTTTCAACTTTTTCAGTTTACACTGGGCTCTCAACAGTATGTGCTCATAACACATTTGCATCCTCCCAAAGGAATAGTCTACCTCTTCAAATTGGACTTTGGGGACGTCTCTAGTAAACCCATTAAGATTTCCAAAACACATAAAATCAGACCTCGTCTTCACATGCAGATTTTTCAGTGTTGAATGGTTATTCCTAACAAACTCAAAAAATACTGTGTGCTTCACTGCTGGCGTGAGCACTCCAGGCATTTCAAAGTATGTTGCAGAATCCACTCTTGTTCGGGACATGGAGTCGTTAAATACGCTTAATACGTTGGAGCCACTGCCTTCCAACAGGAGAAGCTCGAGATTTGCATGAAATAACCGAGCCTCGAATTGGGATACGTGATACCTCATTCTTCTTGTTGAAGAGCGTGACGAGGAATTGGATGTTGAGGTGCCAGCTTCTGATTCGGAATTATTCGGAAAGTTGGCAGCCCGGTCAATAATTACTTGCAAATTTGTGTTCACGGTTTGGGTTGCACCATCCTGATTTTGATCGCGGACTTCTGGCTGCCATGTTTCCCTTACTTCCCCATCGTATTGTACTGCTGCCGGGATGGCGTCTGGTGTTAGCTCGTTCAACTGATGCGCTACCACTGCTTCTCCAAATTGCATTCCGGTGGAGGAATCATCCTCCTCTGAAGGTGAAGACATTGCAGACATGGCGGAAACTGTGAAGCCTTGGGATCCCAAACTCATCTCTTCTGAAATTACAGATGGATTGAAACTCCCTCCGTCCACGTCGGTGTCATCTTCCCAATTTTCAAAAGGACTTTCCGTGTTTATCAGAATTGTTTCTAGTGAGCCGAAAATAATTTGCCGGAGAACGCTAACTATGATGATTTCATCACTTGTAAATGTCTCTTGATCTGGGCGGACTTTGATTTCGACCACTGTGACTTTCGGTAATTTAACAGACTCCACCGCTTCTATTGCCAAAACTTGTTTCATTTTTGAAAATGAGAGCTTTTCCACATCAGGGCAGTGGCGGAGGATGGAGAAAATATTTGAAGTGAGTACTTTCCCAGTAAACTGAATGCATCGCAATTTTGCACCAAAGGCAACATTGTTCGTATATTTCTGTGGTAAGATTCTGAATCTCAACGATGGCTGCGCTTGGACATTGAAAAAGACGTTCATAATTGCTCTGATTTATCACCAGATGAACTGGAAATTCACCGTCAATTAGATCTTTCCAAAAGTGACATACATGACGGGCCTTTTGTCTTTCGGTTTGATTTAAATACGACAACGTCAGTTTTTGAGCCTATATGACGAGTAAAATATCAAAATAATCATAGTTATAATTTAATTCAATGTTTGAATTGTACAAAAAATTACTTTGAAAGGAAGCTCATTGAAAGCTACTGAAGCCATATTTTCGATGGAGATATCACGAGTAAAATATCAAAATAATCATAGTTATAATTTAATTCAATGTTTGAATTGTACAAAAAATTACTTTGAAAGGAAGCTCATTGAAAGCTACTGAAGCCATATTTTCGATGGAGAGAGGCGGTCGTTTTTAATGGTGGATTATATCAGCTCATTAAATCCACTAAAGCAATTTTTAACATTCTTTTCTTTCCACTTTCATTGACTATATCAGATCTTTCATCGGCGAGTACAGATAAGCTACATCAAATACAACAGTCCAATTTGGCTTGTTGGAAATTTTGAAGATCAAAAACCTTAGGGGTAAATTTTACACACGAACAAGTTGGACACGCCCATTTGAAACTTGAAAGTAAAAGTTTTTTACTGATATTATATGTGCTCTGACGTGTCCCAGACTACCCATTATAATTCATACTAAAAATAGAAATAATTATTGACTATTCACGAGGAAAGAAAACAATGGTCGTGTGTGGTTGAAGATTTTTGTGTATAAAGGATAAATTACGATAATGCGTTTATTTTTTATAGTACATATTATATTTATACAAATATTTAAAGTTTAAAATTGCCAAGTTATTTTACATATATATTACAATATGACATTTATACACGACCTACATCAGTATCAGGCATTTTAGATATCTAATTTGTAAAACTAGCTTTCGTTTTGTATCAATAAATTATTATATTTATTTGTGTAACAGATCAAATATATTTATATTCTCTATATACATATTTTTATAGTTATTATACATATTCAATATTATTATTATTATCATTTATAACTATCCATTCAATATAGTGGAAAGGGGGATATTTATTTATTGCACATTCCACACAAAACGTTTACAACATGTACATGTATATTCAATATATATATATGTATGTATATACAATATGAGTTAATATAAGGTACAACCATATAAGATTCTAACATGAGAGCTAAAATCTTTATACATAATTCAAATTGATTTGTAAA
>JAHZNC010000630.1:0-10588 GCA_027744095.1 Zhuqinia jingwanae | reverse complement strand
TGTATGCATTAGTCAAGTATGTACCTGTGTATATACTACCTACCTGACATAATAATGCACTCTCTTGGTCCATCCGATCCATTCTGTATCTAATTTTCTGTGCTAAGTTTTTTTTTCAAAATAAAATAGTTTGATCACGAGGAAGAATTGAAGAATCCTTGCTGAGATGCTGCTGTGCAAAGAGTCAAAGCGAGATGAAAAACTGCATAATATAAATAAAAAACAGAACTAGATCAGGTGTGTCTTGTCAAGTCAAAAGCTACATGCCTGGTTTTTTTTTCTCTCCTCTTCTACTGAGATATAAATGGATTGACGATGATAAACGAAAAGAGACTTCCTTCAATAAAAACGAGATCACAATTTTACGACCCTTTCTGCTTAAATGAATGCATATTATTATCTATCTTCGTCTCGTTTTTTTTCACCTGATGTGTATGCACTGCACATCATCATTATCATCACATCAGTCTTTTATCAACAAAAATGTGCATTGGCTACATATATAGTAGTATGACAGGCATAGAATGAGTAAACTCCATACACAAAGGATAATGGAATGAAATGTGGAGTTCAATTTAATAGCTGAACAAACAGGGAAAGATATCGAATTGCTACCAAAAAAAACTAATGAGAGTAAAGTGATGTTTGACATACATATATATAAACATATACACATTTTATATATGCAGCAGCGGACAACGCAGTTGTAACAATATTTGTACGTTGCTGAAGGCACAGTAAATCAGCGAACATCAACCATGCAATATAAAAAACACATCTTATTATTGTTTCATATCTACTTACTTTGGCAAGTTGTTAGGCGTTTGGCTTGGTACTGTGGTGGTGGTGGTGTTATGTCGTGGGTATCATCATCATCAGCCATGTTAAACAATCAAAGGGCGTAGATACAGCAAATGTCTCACCAAAGCTAACATGATCTCCCGTGACGAGGAAAATATTCTCAATTAGATTGGTTGTTTGGAGAGATAATGTGCAAAAGAGTGTGAAGAAACTAATGCAGTCTGTACTAGTTGTTACAGTATTTATGTAGCACAGGTGATAGTGGACAGGAGTAGAAAAGGAAATTAAATTGAACTGGTGGGGGATTTATGATGATGGCGGTGCGTATAATACTAGTTGTTGTTGTTGGTGGATGGATAAGGCGATGGTGGTGGTTTAGTTTTAAGCTTGGTCTTTGATGGTGGTAACAGTGGTGGTGATAGGGATCATCGACTTTATTTTTTGACAAGGCATGCTGATAAGGTTTTGATACTAACACGAGAGATCCTATCGTTTATATTAGCTTATTTTTCCTACTTCCATGTTTAGTTAGGATTGCGTGGGCGGCTTATTGACTTTGGATGTACTGGCTATGATGTGTGTTTTTTTATTTGCATTACTGTTTCAACTTTTACTACTACCGGTGTACCAACAATAAGCCAAATGCATATAATATATAGTATACCTATTCATCCACGTTTTTTTTTACAAGACGAGCATTTTAACAATGCATTTTCCTGACTTGACTTTGACTCAGAATGGAAAATGGACATAAAACCCACAATCAACAACAATTCAATCCGGTCTTCTCTTTTTTTGGGGGTTGTTTTTGCTCTTTGCAAGTGAATGGATGCGTGGCGGTTGTTGTTGATGTTTGCTCTGGAAAAGGAAGTGAATACGCATACATTCATTGTTGTACTATGGCTTTGAAAGATTTTTTTTTTGGTAGGCAAATTGAAAAAAAGTTTATTTAATATGCTTACTTCCTTTTTGCTATCCATCATTCTCTTCTCATTTTGGATATTTTTACGGCTTTGTATTGTTAGCAAACTGACATGGGTCATACAGGCGTTTTATTGCTGGATTAATTTAAAGCAACCACACGACACACACGGTTTACCGCTCCTGTTTCTTTATGATGACCAGTGGAGGGTGAAAATGGAGGAATCATTGTATTGTGTTGTAGTATTCCCTTTCATCTGCAACAAGTAATGTTGGTGGTGGACAAAGTAATTTATTGAAATTGCTTGGTTTTCAATTAAGATAGCCTCCCACACATTTCCTTTCGTTTCCACGATGGAAATTTATACACAGCAGTCGTCTGCCATATCTTATTATTCGCTTAGCCCATTGTGTGATAATGATTATGGCAGATTATTATTATGTATGCGTGGGTGTCTAATAAAAAAAATAATGAAATAAAACTCTCATAAAAATGTACTTACACACAGATTCACAGACAACAACAGAGAAAAATAATAATAAAAACATCTTCTTCTTTTCAGTTTTACTGATGCATCCTTAATTTCAAATTTTCTTGGCAATAAAATGGTCAGAAAAAAGGTAATAATTTTCGCCTTGTGCCAATAATAATTATTACCCTTTTTCTCGCTTAGACCTTATAAACTTGACTTGTGCCTGTATAATATGAGTATCTTTTCAAAAAATTACTGAAAATAATAGTAATCTTCTTTTTTTCTTCAGATTTTGATGGTAATTTTTTTCACTCATCTTCTTGTGTGGGGGATATATTATCAGAAGGTGAGATAGGATAATAGCAGTGATAAGTGAAAAAATGAGCATGATATGATAATGATAATAGTGTACAACACACATAACACCACCTACACCACCACCTGCATTATATGTGTTTGCTACTTTTTTTATACAGATACTTTAACATAAGGCTATCAAATATCCACGTACTCTCTTTTGATACAATCAGCACTACTACTACTGTTCTTCTGAATGACTACTCATCTCTTTGTTGTTGTCCTCTGCCTGTCCTATGCGTCCTGTAGTGAAAAATATATTGTCATTCATTAAGTCTTGATGTTTGCAATGATTACCATTATTTGAATGAATGCTCCCTTTTGTCAAGGTAAAAATTGTTACAAAATTGTAAGTAAATTACAACAAGAAAAAAATAACGATAAAATTGTATAGCCTCAAGAATATTAGAAGCTTAAAAAGAAGCACTTATCCTACCACAGACACAAAAAAAGCGACTAGAGAGATTATCCGTTATCATCATCATCATCATCACTCTACCACCACTTGTCTAAAAGAGTAGTAGTGTGCAAGAATAAAGAATAATAGATCTCTTAGCTCTTGTATATACACACGACTTACGAACGACTAAAAAAGTGTCTTGGTGAGATTACGACGTGATGATAGAACATAATAATAATAATGTCCATAAATACTCATGTCGCTGGTGAATTATGGTTCTATAGAACAACACATTACTACAATATATCTTTTTTGCTAGCAATACAGCAATACACTTGAAACAAAAGATGTCAACACTCAAACACATTAAACTATCTTTATAAGAAAGGGAAATGAAATCATGAATGAGACAAAAAAAAAATTAAGGTAGGCAGACATAAAAAAATATAGGTATACTATATGCACGTTTGGAACATAGTGTGTTGAAAACATTTATCTTCATTCTTTATAAACATTTTCGCAGAAAATTATCTCAATTCCCAATCTCAAAGCAACAAATTTTCATTTTTAAGCACGCCATTAAACTTGAAAAACATAAAATGCTTTAAAATGTCAAATGACTTATATATGTATGTATCGTTATTATGTATGTAGAATTTCCTTCTTCACGGCCAAAAAAAGAGTTGTAGTAGACTGGTACAATCACAACAACATTATATTGAATACACATCCAACAATTATGTTTTTATCGCAGTAAAAAATTAAGATTTTGCCATAAAGATGCCAAAATGCCAAACGCCTTTACTTTGCAGAGTGTCTGTCGTCGTCGGTGAGTGATAATAATTTCATTTTCGCTAGGAAAAAGGTCCAAACAAACCGTGAAGCTGTCGTGTAAGAAAACAGGCAAACAAAAGAGTGCGTACCTACTTATATGTACGTATTATAATTTAAATGTTAATACCGATTGCCGCCATTATACTGCCCTTCCTTCTCGATTTCCCTTAAATGGTAGAGGTTTTAATGATGGCGCTGTAAATTCTGGAGTAAAAAATATTACCAGAAAAAACGAAATACAATGAGGAATCTTTTTTTATATTTTAAATAAAGAAATAATTGCTCATCTCGAGTTTGTGATTAGAATCTATCCGTGTGCTCGTAGAAAAAATCATGATTTTTGTAGTTTGACTTGATTTTTTGTAGGTGTTGTTGAGTCTTGAAAAGTATCATAAATTTGTATCATCAAATCAAACTTGCTAAACTAGTGTGTGTAATTTTATCATCATCGTATCAAAAATAGAACATGTATAAAATATGTAAGCAATTGCAAGATACATGTATGTGTATTGTATATAAACAAGCACAAATGTATTTATTTAGAATAAAAATTAGATAAAATATAGTCATAGTAGAATATCTTATTGGGGAGTTCTTGTTGCAAACATTGATGAAATTTACATATATGTGTATTGTATATAAACAAGCACAAATGTATTTATTTAGAATAAAAATTAGATAAAATATAGTCATAGTAGAATATCTTATTGGGGAGTTCTTGTTGCAAACATTGATGAAATGAAATTGAAAGGCAATTTAGACAGACTTGTGTGAGAATTTATTGCTTATTGCATTCATTCATTATTGACACCTTTCTGGATAAAAGATATTTTTTGCAACACTCAAGAGGAACGCCAAACCGCAAAGCCAATAAATTGCAATCAAAAGAGTTGATTCCTGCATTGTTGTTGTTGTTGTTGTTGGTGTGATGCAATTATTATTTATTTTTTTTGCCTTTACCTTCCCTTATCATCATCGCACTTTTTCGCAAAGATTGACAAGTTTGTGTTTGTCATGCTGTTATTTGTGGTTTGCTTTTTAGGGAAAATATTCTTTATGGTCATCTGTTCAAAGTTGTTGGAGGATTACTAACTAGAGGTGGTAATGTAAGCGTGGACAAAAAAAACAAACATAATTTGCAGACAATTTTTTTGATATGACTATGATTGTTATTATTAAGATATGCAAAAATTACTGGTTTAATATAATCATCAACCATCGATCAGATTTTTTTTGTGTGCTATATTATGTTCCTAACTTTGTTTGCATTGAGGCAGAAGAAGAGTAGTTGGTTTTTTTAAGGTTAAGGTTTTCTTCAATCCAGAGAGAACCAGGTTTGTATAAATTGCACACAAAAAGTGTTAATGAATTTAGGCTTGATAAAGTAATACTGAAAAAGATCTGGAATTGAAAGTTATTTATGCAACAACTCAGGCATTATTTTACATTTTGTTTATTATTTTTTATTTACAGATTGATCAAAATGATTTTGGACGCCATTTGGATAGCCACCACCGCAACTACCGCATCATTAGGATTTTGCATCTCTTCTTCCTGAAGAGTCAATCAAAAGTAAACAATCAGTGTGGACCAGCGCGCAGCCACATTCATAATTCACTGGCGCAGTTTTCATTAACATTAATCGAAAACCTCAGTCTTGCTCCAAAGACTGGCTAAGGTTTTTCTTGCTGTTTGGTCGGCTTACGTTTGGATTTGGATAATAAATCCATCTTTAACGTAACCTTGTATTTTGTGATCTACCTCCTTCAATCAACTTGTTTCTATATCATCATGATGAAGCAGCTGATTCACATACTCCTGTTCGGGCTGGCCCTGGGCGCTTGGCAAGATGGGGCCGAAGTTAAATCCTCCTTCAAACAAGGTAAGCCTTCAATTTTACTATACAATTCCCTTTAGCTTGACTATGTAATAAAGGTCTTAAGAAAATGTTTCAAGAACAACGAAAACATGGAATACGACCTTTGAAACACTCAGTCATCATCATAAAAAAAAGATAATCATCATCAGAACAGCTTCTGATGCAATTTTTTATAGTCTCTCACGTGTTCATCCATAAATTTATTCATTCACAGAATTACAAACAAACTATCATCATAATATTACAAAAATAATAATAATTTAGCAACTTTTGGTCAACTCCCACTTTTCATTCATAGGATAATATATCAGTCCATAATTATCTTGATTTTCGTTTATTACGATACGTTCTCACTCTCTTCAACAAAGAAATAGTTATGTGCACTAAGTGTCAACAAACAAATCATTAGATGACAAATTCAACAATCACTGCGAAATATTTTAATGTTTTTTTTTCGTCTTCTAGATTTGCAAAACTACGTGTATTTTATTACGCTCCTTTACAACAGTAATAATAAAAAAATAATAAAAAAACAACAATGAAAAAACGGCCACGGACAAACAAAGATTTTAAATGTTTTTAGTCCTCATGCGTGTGTTGCGTACCTAACCTAGTACCTATTCACTAGATCATTATGACGATGATAATCATAATCATTGCATTTAACTTTGTTCATGAATTACTAAATATTATAATGATGATGATTCAACACTCAAAGAAGAAACCCAAAAAAAACCAACTTCTTTTCTGGTAACATTATAATAGCAGCTATACAACAGCCCATCATGTAAATATGTATTACAACAAAAGCAACTGTAAAACGTGTAAAATAGCAAAATGCATTGTTGAATTGAATTTTAAATTGCATCCATCCCCTTAACAATATAAATATATGTGCACATGCACAACAAACATTTAAAAAAAATTGAAACAACACCACCACCTCAAAAAATTATGACTACTATGATCATTCATGTAAAAACTGTAGTATACCTACCTATTAATGTTCTCCTCTGTCAAGTACAAACATCTTATCTAGTAACTCACGCAATACAACATAAAAAAATTTATGTGTGTCCTCACATGTCACACCTCTTTTTCTCTTTTTTTTCTCTGTGCTTGTTACTTTTCAAAAGAAAATTAACATCACAATAAAAATAACACATTTTAAAAGCACATTATACATCACACAAATATCATATCATAATCATAACTCACCCATAACTACTATATAAACCAACAACTTTATATACTTTACTACAACAACAGAGCAATGTTTTCAATTTTCAACATTTTGTTTTTATTTTAGAAGCAATGCAATAATAGCGAAAATTCAATAGAATATTTTTTTAACGATTTTTCACAATCAATTTTTTTTTATTCTCTGAGTATTTAATCGCGAGAAAATTGTGGAGAGGGAGAGATGACAGTAAGGTGTTACCTAATCTTTTATATGTACTTCAAGTGTGATTTGAAGTCTATTTTTTTCCATCTGTCTTTTCTTGTGTGTGAGTTTTATTTTTTTTGTGCATAGGTATTTTTGATCACACATACATCTTTTCTTTTGTGATAGGGATGATGATGATGCTGATGATCTATCTGCTGTTGGATTGATGCAATCCTCCACACAATCAATTTATTATGTATAAAATTGTAATTGTAAAGTGATCATCATCGGTCACTAGTACTATATACCCTGGTGAAAAAAAATCTTTTTTTACGATGAATATAGTTTATGTGATGTGTGATTATGTGTGTTAAATTTTTTTTTATAGAAAAAGTAGTCAAGTCAAGAGCAATCTCTTCATCCATTCATCCATCCATGATACCTGTATTGTATGTGTATGCATTTATGTATATGATATGATGTTGATGATGATAAAGCTATTAAATAGTACAGTAGGCTATGGCTTATCTTTTGAGCAAAATGCCATTACGATTATGATTTTATATAAAATGTGAACAAGTGGTTCTCTCATAACTTTACAATAACTGGTCATCCATCGTCATCATCATAACATGAACATCATTGAACACATTTTTTGATTCTTCACAGTGAAAAAAAAATGCAAGTTTGTCATGATGATGATGATGATGATGATGTGCCTACTTATGTAACTTGTTGCAACAAACCCAAAAGCAAGGTGTAAAAAATTGTACACAAGATGTTGTGTGTCTTGTGTTGTTGTTGTACTTGATGATGAGGACTATGCGAGGGTGATTCATGTTGTGTTTAGTGTGCTTTATGCTATTGGTTAGTAGTGCCATGTTAGATTTATTTCACTTGACTTGAAAGATGATAGCTTTTACCTACTTTTGCAAATCGCCAATTAGTCACTCAACTATAAAGACAAGGCAACGAAAAAGAAGAAAACAAAAATGAAGTTCACTATAAAAGATGTATTATGCTCATATCATAACATGCGTGCGTTCACTCAGTCAGGAGGACAAGACAGGTCCTAATAGAAAAAAATGTGCTTTTTGGATTTTAGTTCATTCCATACGACGACGACAATAATACATAAAGTAATAAATACCTAACTAGCATGCATCCATTACCTATTTTACCTTTGATATATTAACAAATTATTGGTAAGATCATAAAGTCAACAGATTGCGTATGATGTTATCCTCCGCAATTATCTTATCTTCTATTAGATGAGCGATGAACCAAAGTTATGATGTGAGCTTTAATTGTCATTCGCAGTGACAGATGAAGAGAATTTGTTCAGAGATTCATAGAATACCTAATGCACAAGCAATAATGTAATTGGCAAAAAAATTCTCTTTCGTCGGAAAGCAAAAAAAAATCTTACTTTTTTCTAGACAGACGTGATGATATATGTTTATACGAGCCAAAGGTATGTTATTATGCAACACGAAGGTTTTTTTTATTCATTATTTCATTATTGTGCACATTATACTTTTGATAATTTTTTTTTTGCATTTTTCTCTGTCAAAAACATCACGAATAACAAAATGAACGGTCACACACAATTTTCAGCAGATGGAGATGGATGAATAGATCATATGGATACTATCTTCTTTTTTTTTGGTGAGAATGAAGAGATTGAGGATATACTTATCTAATTCAATTAACTTTGCTAAATGATAATATATAAATGCATAAGGGCTATTATTATAGCCATTACAGGCACGTGAGCAGTGAATACCTATGCATATTCATTTTTTTGTGAATATTCTTGTGAATATATTTGAATATTTATGGTATTTCCCTTTCAATTCATTCCAAAAATGAAAAAAATGTCATATTTGCCATTTTTAGAAAAATATACATATATTAGAGAGAGAGTGATTGCAAATTCCTCCTTCTTAGAAAAACCTTACGGATTTCCTCATGACTACTTGATTGGCTTACTTTTTTAGCAGTTGAAGGTAACAGTTTGTCATCATGATGCGATGATGTCTTGAAAAGAAAAAAAATGTGCTGAAGTTGAAAATGGTATTGGTTACGAGTTACTACTACTATCAACTATTGCAATGAAAGGAAACTTGAAAAAAATGGCAATGGTGTCGTGCATATATGTATTATGGTATGGTCCGGTCTTCGTAGTCGTCGTCGTCGTCGTCGATGAAGAAATGAGATAATGATATTATGATGGTGAGATGGCTAACAAACACTGTTTAGCATTATTTAATTGGCACAATTTTGATGATTGATGACAGCAAAAATGTTGTTTGCGACTTTTTTTGACGCAGTATTTAATATAAAAGAAAATGGTGCAAAGTTCGCAGATTGTATTCGCATACGTGCGTGTCGATATACAATATCATACGAAAGGATATCGAAGAAATATTTTGTAATAGAATGTATTTTTAAGTATGAATAACTATCCATCTTAATTTATCCTATAATTCATTCTACTTCTTTGATAACATGTTTTCGATGATTATATTTAGATGATTCACGAGTGAACGCGGTTATTATGTCGTAATACTCAAAGGATTTAATTGGCTCAATGGTTATTACGGTTGACTTTTAATGTGACGAAAAATACAAAATCGATAAGCAAAATATTCCAGATAAACGAGCTCACTAAAAGTTAGATTAGTTTTTTTTAAATGACAAACCACATTTTTTAGACTGTCGAGCCGACACATCTCTGGTGTTAAGTATTTACGACGCAGTTTTTAGGTGTCTGGCTATACAAATCCAAATCCGCCTTCACAACTTCCAGAAATCGTTACAGTTTATTATGCATATTAATCTTCGGGCACATTTTATTGCTAGTCACTCATATTCTCATTCAGCAGAAAATCAGACAGATATAATTTTTGAGAAGCTGCCACCGCCGGTTTTTGTTCTAATTTTGACCTTGGTCAATTGTGTACTCAAGCAGAGATCCTGAAAATCTTGATCTTGCTCTCCGTAAATTCTAAGCACTATACTAAAACGTGCTAATTCTTTACTACGTAAAATCATTAAATCACTAAAAATTATTATTATTACTCTTTTCCATATTTTTAATCTTTTTTGTTGATAAAAGTAAAAATTTCTAGAAGAAGAGAGGAGGATGCACAATGCATACGTAATAATAATATTGCGAATTTTGTTCAAAGTTCAAACATCCAAACTTCAGGAAACAGAAAAATATACAACATGGCAAAAATTTTGTTTTGCTCATCTTCCTTGTTTGTTGAGAGTTATATCGTAATAATGCCTTTTCCATGTAGTTTTTTTTACCGATGTGGTAATAATTGCTGTTAGCACTGCGAAGAGAAGACGCTCTGAAGATGTTGATGATGATTATGGCCGCGCTAAAAAGATGTTATGCATTTTTGTGGGCACTCAAGTGGGGAATTTTTGTACAAGGTAGTGATAGTGTTAGTGTACACACTTGTACACGGGGCATAGTAATAAAAATCCATCTTGTTCTTGTCTCTATTGAGATTGTTCATCAT
>JAHZNC010000629.1:0-11185 GCA_027744095.1 Zhuqinia jingwanae | reverse complement strand
TATATTATTACTTATTACCTAGTTATTATTATTATTACGAACTGGTTTTCCACTTTGAATTTTCACGAATTTCCGTCATTTTTTCTAATGTAATTTGTATGGTTTGACCAAATATTACAATGATGTCGGGAATTTTAAATTACCCATAAGATGAAATGCGCATTTTACATTATAACAACACGCCACCTCCGATTTATCCCCCAAAAAATTATTGACATCAAATTAAATGCGAAAGAGCAATCAAGTAGTCATATCAATTTTGGCCCCAAAAGCTTTCATTTTTGAATTGCGTCGAAAATAATTTTCCTTTTAAGGAGGAATATGACAAAAATCCTTCTTTTTAATTCTTAAAATTATTTCTTATTTATTACGCAATTTTTTAATACATAACCTTCAATTTAATAATCTATAATGTATCTAGTACCTACATATATATTCCTATGCATTTCCTGTTTTGACTGACTTTCTTTGTTGACTTCATTGCGCTCAGCACCAAACGCAAATAATATTGAGCAATTTTTTTGTACGTGATATGAGACTAATATGAGCACTGATAATTTGATAAAAAAATAACCAATTATTTTGTCAGACGAAAACAACTTGTTCGAATTTTATGCTTCTACCAAGCCGTAATAATAATGCTTACTGAATTGAATACTAATGGACTTCAAATTATTTACATATATTATTTCATGCATCCCCACAAATCAAGTATAAACAAGCTCGTCATCATCGTCATCGTAATTTTCACTATTAGTAATTTATCTGGCTAAAAAAATATATGTAATTTTTTGTCTAATTTTTCAATTTCTTTAAAAATCAGAAAACCTCGCCCTAGCCTCTCACCCATGCTATTGCGTATTATTGGACGAATTAGTTTGTTGTACTGGCTACTAAAAGCAACTTATCTGAACATACATACCTGCATATACATCGATTGGCCATCGGTTCTCTTTGCAAATTTTAAAAAAACTTTCCAACGACCAAATACAGAACAATAATTGTGTCATTTATTAGTCTTCGAAATTACTAAATGCTGTTATGTTTTTAATGTAACAATCAAAATTTCTAACTACATTAACATTATATTCCTTTTAAATAAATGACAAATCGCTTTAGATTCACCTCGACTTAATAGCCGCCACGAGCAGTACAAATCAGGTGAATTGTGTCGTTTCTTTTTTGCTTTGTATTTTTTTGTGAGTGCCGATCCTTTGAAACTTTTGAAAATGAAATACATAGATCAAGGGAAAATATGGTGAATTCAAACACAAAAGCTATAATCCCTACCGACAAAATACAATTTAATTACAATGTCAATAATAATTGTAGCAAACGGTCTTCATGGCTTTTGTACTTTAATATTATTAAATATTAATTTATTACTACATCCTTTACACACTAATAGGTAATACATTTGTTGTTTGTATATATTTTTTTTCAATTTTCTTGGGCAATCTTTCTTTATTATCAATAAAAAATATTTGCTTATTAATTGATTGTCATCATCATCATAAATAAGAGATTAAGGTTACAGAAAAAATATACACATGGAAATTGAATTTAAGATAAACTTAGTCATTTGTACTTTGCCACCCAGATTTTTTAATAAATTTTTCACACTAATTAACGGTTACTTCTATAGCTCATAGTGTGGAATATATAATTATAATTTATCATCAAGACCGTATTTCATACACATAAATATATGCATATTATTCAAGAGGAAGCGACCACAGATACGCTGCAGTAGTAATTCCGCATTTGCAGAAAAAACGCACATACGATAAAAGATAAAGGCTCAATGATATGATAAATGATGATAATGCAAAATTCTTAATACCACGTTTCATCGAGTTAGAGTTGCCTACTTATTGTTTGATGAGCTTCCTGACTTTCCTATGAAGGTGCATCTAATTAGTGGTATAATATGAGAGCATCTCATGCAAAAAACGTACGCAATAATATAAGCAGGTATATGATACATGGATTCAAAATGTACAATATATGTAGGTAGGTAACTATATACAAGTGTTAATTTTAATTTGACTAAATACATAAATAAGTAGCACATTTTGGTGATAAACAGCTTTTTAAACGAACATGGCATTAATTACCATAAATGCACCTGCATTATTATTATGAGCGTGTGTGTAAAATGCTACTTGATAGGACACATTGAACAGGTGTGCATCCTTCATTTCACCAAAAAAAAATGCAAACTGTATACCCGAAAACACACAGTCAGATCCAGGTGAAAAAAATATAGTCAGTCAGTTGTTCATTGTTCTCATTTCTTCTGTTTTTTTATATATTTAAAATAATTACTTATTTAAATTAAAAGCATATGTGAAAATAAACAATTGAGAAAATGATCATTTCAGTTAAGTAACACTTCTTCGGGCAAAACAAAAAAGCAAGTCAGCAGATGTGATGTGATGAGAGGAGACAGAAAAATGTGTATCCTTGACCGTACAACAATGTTTAAAAAAAAATTTCAATACGCAATGAAGCAGTCAGTCAACCAGCCTCATTGCATCTTTTATTGTTTTGCATGGTGCGAATGCAAACATCAACAAAATCATTCCTTGAGGTAAAAACAAACACAATCTTGCACACACACACAAATACAATGTGGTAAACATTTCTAAGGTTCTTTTTGCCTCTTTGAAGAAATGTTCCTTTCTTACGAAACCAATTGACTACATAATAGCCTATAAGTATAAGAGAGAAAAAATCAACATAGACAACCAGAATTTATTTTTTTGCACCTTGTGCTTGTGTGGTGCCATGTGCATAACAAGAGTAAACACGAAAAAATCAACAAAACCCAACGGGACTTTCGTCGGTTTTTTCTTAAAACTTGCATATATATATATTCGCATGTGCTAGAATACATATATGCACGCCTATTACTAAATGGCCAAAGTAATGGTTGATCAAATGAGAAAATTCAACTGACAAACCAACAAGATATAGGTAGTTTACTTACGCTTCTCATCTTGATATAATGATAATGATCAACATTATCATCCTATCATCCTCATCTCACGAAGAAGACGACCAGTCAACAACAAGGCATGTGGTATTAGCAAGTAGTACAGCGTAATACACTGAATCAAATATATAATGTTTACTTTTTTCTGTAACATCAACAACATCCCCCCACAGCAATATAGCAACAGCTTTTCTTCTTCTTCTTCTTTTTGCAAAATAAGTAGGTATTTATTTTCCCTCAGGTAAGGTTGTATAGGTATATTGTTTTGTTTTGTAATATATGTTTATCATATTATCAGGCAAAAAAGGAGTCAGTAAGTCAGTAGAGTTGAAAGACGAGACAAAAAAAATATACATGCACGCTTAAATGATGTTACCGAAGTCGGAGCAAAAATAATATTTTTACTCTTTAAACACCAACATCCTCTTGCCCTATACTTCTACTACGTCTTTTATTCTCATTTTATATTTTGTTTTTCTAATGAGCAGAAACTTATAAATATATACTAACATCGCCATCATTGATTATATATATGTATATACCTACATAGGTATTATGGTTACATGCAATATACGCTCAAAGAATTTTTTGCACTAACTGCAACATAAAACGGACTAATAACAATGTGAAATGTGAACTTTTGTATGATGGGAAAATGGGTAATCGGAATCGCTCATCATAATAAAGTACGCAAGCAAACACAAAATGCAATAGTTCATGTGCCATTAGTTTTGCATTATAACCAGAGAGTCGCACGCATTCTCTTGCAGACATGCACGAAGCCAGTGTTGTTGTTATACATATATTGCATATTAGTAGACGTTAGCGAGAGAGAGATAGAAAAATACTCTTTTTTTTGTATAAAAAAAATGCGTGACCAGTGACCATCTAGTTTTTTTTTGTTTCACAAAAAAAAAACATTTTGCCAAAAACAAATAAGGATTCGTTGAACTTTTAACGGCTCATGAAAATGTGATCATTATACACATTTTTTTTGTTTAGTCTGGAAAAACCATTTAGCCAATCATGCAGTCATGTTCTTTTTAGTCTGAGTATAAGCTCATGTTTCACATTTCGTGACAAAACAAAACAGGACTTGTTATTTTTATTTTTTGTTAAGGCAATATTTTTTTTTCATGATGGTTCATTGGTTGTGTCATTATCGTAATTGGCACACGACTTTTTGGCAGAAAAAAGGGAAGGAAGATTTGATCACTGTATATGTATAGATATACCTATATTTTGTATGTTTCGTATGTTTAGTGTAACTTTTCGCTTGTTTTTTTTTCTTGTCGTATGTCCGTTTTCATATCTTGACTTTTAATTTAAAAGAAAAAAAATAATATACAAGCATAATTACTTGAATGTAAAGCATGTTTTTTTAATGCTAAACATTTTACATTAAGATGTCACGTCCGCCCGGATGTTACGAATTTATGAGAAAAAATGACTTGTCTTACAAATTGCATTTACACCATATTTCGTTGTATATTGTTTAAATTTTGGTAGAGATCCTTTTACATTTTTCAAGGAAAGTTAATTTTAAGTCCAAAAATTATAAGATTTTTCTTTAAAACACTACTACTGTACAACTCATTAAAAAAGTTGAATGTCATTGTATCCACTTAAATATACATACCTACCTAAATACATATCTCATCATTTTTAATTACACGTTAATTAATTTCGCAACATTTATTTATACATAAAAATATCTTAATTGTGTGTAATGAAATATATTAATCAATGTCTATGCATTAATTTCTTAGTTTTTGTTGTTGAATTTATGACTTTAACATTGAATATTTTTGTGGTTAACGAGTGGGAATTTCAACAAAAACCGATATCATATCATCTCTCTCGCTAAATCCTCTTTTTCTCACGATGAGTATGAGGCTATTATAATTATATTCATTCAAACTCCTCGGCTTACAAAATGTACACCAGGTAAGTAGGTAAAAATATTGTATTGTCTTTTGTCTTATAGGTACTTCTTGTAGAAGCTTGATAATTTGACACTTGCCATTTGCATAAAGAGAGATAATTTTTTTATAATTGCAAGCAATTTTTTTATCGCATTCTATGCACTAAATGCACATCCATCGCCACTGCCCCTAATGCCACCCACATTTGCCACCACAAAAGGTATTGATAATATGCTCCTTATAATTTGTTAACACTTTGAATACATATGTGTGTACCATACATACATATGTTGCATGTATGTCAGTTGATTTAAAACATGAACTTGTCAACAAAAATGTCTTCGCGCGATGGGATATATATTCAGAATTACGTCAATGAAATCCTTACATAATCTATATACCTACCATGAAGAAAAGCTGTAATTAGTAATTATAATGGATTATGGATAAGGATGAATGGCAAACAATCATTTCATCTTGTTTGATTTATTTCGTCACACATTTTGTTGCAATAAATCGGAATACTAAAGAAAGCATACAATAAAACCCAATTTCTTTAGTATTGTTCTTCTAGTTGTTGAACAGCCAAAAATCTTGATAGTTTTTTTCGTACATTGTTCCACTACGTGAGAAATTTTTAATTTGAAATTTTTCAGTAAAAGCAGATCACCAAAAAATGAGAATGTTGCTGATGATAATGATCGCTGTTGTCGCTGCTGCTGCTTTCATTTTATGCTGACATGCTTAATCGATCAGAGTGCAAAACGTTTTAAAGTGCGTGTGTCTTTTCGTGTGATGTGGATAGTAAAAAATAATATTCTTCGGCGATGCTGTTACCATTCTGATTTAATTGTAAATTTTTGAACGAAAATGAGATTCATGATGATGATCATTGATCATTAGATAAAGAAAAATCAGAATGAGTTGATAATTTTTATGAGAGCGAGACTTTGTAATCATGCGCCATCATCATTATTAGCATTACATGATGCGTGCAGCATATACACAAGAGTGCAAGTGAACGGTACATGATAATGATAAATATAAATGAATAGTCAATTACTGTAGATGATCAAATATAATATATGTATGAAGAATTAGAATTGGAATGACTTTCAACTTTTGTCTACACATTTTCTCTATATTTATGTGCCCTAGTGAACACTAGAGAAAAAAAGCTCGACAAACAAATGATGAGGCTGACATGATGATGATGACAATATTATTTCCTTTTATTTTACAGTTTAGGATGATGAAGAAGTAGAAGAAGAGTTTCGCAGTACTCAATTCAACATCTGCGTTATCATTGAGACTTACTTCAAAAGTACAAATTGGATTTTAAAAGAGCAACAATGTTAAACAAAACAATAGCATTATATACACACACACATATACTCACTACTACTCAAGAGTTTCTTTCTTCTTTTAAAACTAAAAAAACGTGAGTGCACGCACAACAAAAACAGTGCAGGGTGAAATATATGTCTAATGTCTGGGTAGGTTTTTTTTGGCTTCACTTGAACCGTTATCAGTTGAGATGTTTGTCTCTTGTGCAATTTCAATTTGTAATATTATTGAGTTGTAGGACTATATATTAAGCTATTGTATTTAATATAAAGTAGGTATATTACATGTAGGTATATGTATGTGTAGTATGCTACAGCGCTGCTGATGACATTTTTATTTCATATAGACAAAAAAAAACAGGTTACAATTTTACTTTTTGCTATTTCTAGAGTAATTGCATTTTTACGCCTTGTGCCCTTCTCATGACTCAAGATCAAAAGAATGACAGAAAGCAGCCAAAAAAAACAGCATTAACTTTTTTCAGCTGGATTCAATTACTGGTACGACCTCATTGAATCATTAGCACCCATCGCAATATTCGCAATACATCATTTTTTTCCCCTGCTGCTTCTGCTGCTGCTGTTGCTACTCTCATGTACTTACTTATCTTTATAGAGATGTAGATAATAAAGCTATTATCATTTTTACTGTGGGTTTGGTCGATTATAGTAATGGGATGACCCAAAAGAAAAGAATGAAATAGCCTCTTTGCCCTCCATGAATTTAATTTTATGTTGAAAGCTGACAGTTTTATAGATAATTTGTGAGGAATTTTATTTTGCTACTTTGAACCGTGCACATTCATTTAGCAATAGTCAAGGATCAATAAGCCAGTATTCAGCTAGCCAAGTAAACTCGCAACTTTTAGCAGGGCTGCTCAGCAGATCTCGACTTTTTTAACCACTAATGGTAATGGGTTTCAACCCAAAAACAAAAAAACTAAAAACTATCAAATTTCAATCATATTTATATTTAGCATTTGAACATGAAAATACCATGTTTTAATTAATAGGAAATTATTAAAGCAATTCCCATAAAGATGGGCAGATCAGATGTACCAATCGTGCTCAGTTAATAATTATTAGATTGTTTACTATAAACATACATAGATAGCTACAATTTGTAATATTCGAAACTGATGACGATTAGATGATGCACAATTTAAACATTTAAACAAAAAAAACTTATTGAGCCAAAGCGGCAAGTGCTATAAGAGCAGTAGTATGCAACTAGTGTAGTAAATAGTAGTAGCAGGTGCTTTGGCGATAAGATTATAACTCTTTTCCACTTACCTCTACTTAAAAATAGTATTTTTACAGGTTTCATTATCAATATCACGTGTCATGTTGCATTTTGGATGCAAACTTTCAAGGTGGCATTGTTTACAGATAAATTAGTATACATTCGTTTTGGTTCTGCTGCCATACAACTTGCGTTATGCAGTAGGAATTTGAAAAAAAAATATACACACATACGTACATAATATGTACAAGTATTTTTTAGTTTTGAGATTGTAGATAGATAATTTGAGAACTGCAACAATGAAAATCCACTTTAAAACTTTATATAAAAAAATACCGAAAGCTCGTTATGATGATTTATGATGGAAACTACTAAATTACCATTTCAAGCAAAATTTTCTTTCTTCCAATTTTGCAAATTTTGTAGTTTAATTCAAAAAACATGTGAAAGGTGGTATACCAGAAATGACAGGGTTTTGGCAATATTTTTTTGTAGCCATAAATCTCCATATTCAAATCCAGTTCATCCAAATGTACTCCCAAATCAATAGCAATTTCCCCTTTATTATGAAGATAACCTACCTATTTGCTATAGTTGTTCCTGACCAATCAAATTGTCACGTTGTGTTCAGTTTTTTTTTCCACACAGACGGGCAGACAAACATCTTTCAGTGATTGAATTAGTATATATATATTGCTTTTGATTGTTAACAACTGCATTTTGTGGTTAGTTTGTCTGCACATGTGCGTCTTTGAAAGAAAAAAAAACAATTTTGCAGATATGATGCTAGTGATAAGAAACGAAGTCTGATGAATACATAGTACACGTTTGAATGTGCCGAGTGTAGTCTGTTTTGTATTAGTCTTGGTCAAGCTACTTTCTAGGTCAGCATTTTAGCAAGCAGCAACATTTTAGCTTTTTACTCATCATAAATAACCTGAAGCAAAGCAGATTACTCACTACAATACATGCTCATTCATACATTTAATTCATTCATTCATTTCTGTTACTTGACTTACAGTCAGACACAGAACTACTTTTAGGTGCAACGTTGCTGATAACGCTGAATAATAACAACCAAACATTCCCACCATTTGTAATTATTAATTATTATTATTGCAACCGCAACGTGCTAGGCTTCCTATGTGCTAAATGAAAGTTATTTTTTGCACACACACACCTGTTGTTCTTGTTACTAGCTAACAAGTTTATTTATAATTTAACTAATTACCAAAAACAATGCATCGTTTAGTTGGCGATGAGTTCATTCTTGAATGTAAACAAAAAAAAATCCGTTGAACTTTTTCTTTCTAATTCTGTGAACTTGATTTGCTCAAGATTGTTGATGTGATGAGCAATTCAATTTAAATATAAAGTATCTATCCAGAAAAAAATTATCATGTGATCACTTGGTTTACTTTGAGAATCATGTTTGGTTATTCACCTCCAACAATAATAATTGTTATTCCTAGACAAAAAAAAGTACCATGAATGGAAGTGATAGTTGTAGAACCACTGTAGTGTGCGGAGAAAGACGAAGAAATTTGTTACTAATGCTATGCAAATGATATAAATGAAATTATACTTACAACTTATGGACGAGAATAAAACACTTAGCCCTTTACGTAACCCCGATTGTTGTAAAAGATTGTTCAAAATTGTTTTCGATTTTCAAACCGTTGTAATTTGTAAATACAATGTAAAGTGTTATAAATAAGAAACACTATTTTTTTCAGAATATTTTGGGTTATTATTTGTACCAAAACCAAACTTATGTTTCTGAAATAAGTAGGTTGTGTTTGTAAATGCGTAAATTTGACAAAATATTGTTTGCGCTCATATTTGAAAATTTGCGTGCCGGACAATTTGTGCTGCTATGTATTTTGTACTACGACTCAAAAAAAATAGTTTGATAACTTCACCATTTGATTGATGGAATATTATATAGTTTTTTTTCAATTTACAAAATATATATACTCCATCGCATGTCTGAACTGCACTTCATTGTGTGGCATGGTCAGACTAGGTAATCAGTTCAACAAAATTCGCTTTCTTTTGAAGCGTGTCAAAAAATTATTATACATAATTTCATATTCTTTAAATTTAATTTATCGCTTTCGATTTAATAACTTTTTTACTACTACATATATTTATCAGTAGCACGAACATAAGGGGGAAAATTGTAAAACAGTGCCATTGTTGCAGGTAGGTATTTATTTGCAGGTAACTATTGGTTCGAATTGCGTTAGTTATTTGTTTTGATACATTATACGCTTGTGCATTTCGATTCAAGTTTGAAAGTAATAAAAAAATACAAGTTTGCCAAACGGACTGCACAACAAACCAATAATATTCATCATGTTGGATAGTTGCACCAATAATGACCAAATGCATGACAGCAGAAACAGGATAAATATAATTTTATTGCATGTAATCTTCTGGCAAAAAGTGAAATAAGTGTCAAGAGTCGGGTACTTTTATAATACAATATGTGTGGCAAAAAAATGTCAGCCTAGTACCAAGGGGGTCAGATAGAACCTTCCAAAGATTCGATATTTTTTAGCAAGGAAATATATTTTACTTGGCTTGATTTGAAATCAAGTCTGAGATAAAAAAAAATTAAATCGCAAATGATGAATTTGAACGCTTGGTACTTGACTGAATGCTCTAATGTCAGAGCTTTTTGTGTCCTCTTAAGTTCCCTTAATTTTAACGATGTTTTTACCCTACAACATTTTGGCGATCTTCTTGACGCCTCGAGACACATCCATGTGTGTATGTATAATATTCAAACTAAACAATAGAAACTATTATATACATAGACATATGTAGGTATATTGTACCGCAGTATATCTTTTCACTTTGCTGTAAAACTGTTTACACATAATTTAAATTGTTGTAAATGTCTATTTTATTCGTGTATTTTAAAAATTAGAATGCTAAGGACATTTTGACTTACGGCCATTCTCGCTCGATTTGGTGTCAGTGCAGCAACTGGTCTGCTAGTCGTCATTGTTGTTGTTGGCATCATTTTTTGTTGCGTCCGCTTCATTTTCTTCTCTCAATTTTTTTTTTTGTAAAGTTTCACTGATGCTGTCAGCCAACCACTATTATTATTATTGTTATTATTGGCTTGCTCTTTAGCTGACTGACAAACACAAACATGAATTTTTTTTTTATTATTTGAATATTTAACAATGTGCAAAGTGTAAACTTTGTCGTGTCGTTGGTCGTGGTTGATGCAATTTTAATATTTCATGTGGTACATTTTCTCTTGTATTTCTTCCCTTGTGTGCATGCAAATTTTTGTTGAAATGTGAAAACATGCACCATAATAATAATAATCATCATGAATTCATAACACATAGTTCTAGTTTATTCTCGGACGCGAATGATTCGTTAAAACCATCATCTCTCACTAATCCCACGACACATATATCTCTCTTACTCACATCACCTTACCCAACAACGAGCAAACAGGCTATTTGCTTAATGATTTCTAAAATATTATGCACACTCGTGTACATACATACATACAACAGCACATCACGTCATCATCATGTTCACTTTTTTGTTTATATCAACATTTTTTTTCATTTTTAACAAATATGGTTTCCTGCGTGAAAACGAAACTTCACACAGGATTCCCTTTTTTCATGGCTTTACTTTTTTT